>JWIW01000076.1:963518-1238347 GCA_000966855.1 Fusarium sp. JS1030
CCCCCCCCCCCCCCCCTGCACAGACATTCTGCAAGTGTTGCCTTGGGTTTTCCCCTTTTGGACCGCTCAGGGTCCCTTGCCGGACGTTAGACTCCTGCAAGGCACCGTCGGTTGATGCCCAGCCCGGCGCTTTGATCCGTGGTGACGATTCTGACGATGGTTTCACCGGCGCTTTAGGTCCCAGCTTGACCTCCTGCACCTTCTTGGAATGACAACATGACTCACCGCTCACGCCATCCTCACCAGACGGGCTCGATTGCATCATCTCGAGGTTAAAAGCAATGTGTCTGTAGCATAAGAGATTTCACACACTTGTTCTAGCGAGTAATATACCGCCATCGAGATCTTGTTGAAAACTGCCCTCAGACCGAGCCTTCGCGGGCACTCTCGGGAATCAAGTAAAAGAGAAGCTGCCCGGTTATTTACCCAATATACCTACAAAAACCCTGTACCAGTTCTAAGTGATTGCTGTGGTGAGGCCCCCATCTCGGGCAAAGGCAAAAATCCAGCCGGAGCCTCAAACTCCACAAACACCAAGAGATATATAATAAAAGTACAAAAATTCGCGGAAGACAAAAACATACAACAGCGGGTATTCGCTGGTCGTCACCGACCAAACTACTAATCAACCCCTTCCGACTTGACTCTGGGAGAGCAGACGGGATCCCGAGTTCTACAGTGGGTATGATCGTATGTGATACAGTTTGAGGCACATACGACATATGAACCCAAGGCCTGCCCTTGTTAGAGGAATCCGCAGAAACCTTGAGAGCAGCTCCTAGCCTGCCCCTACCACTCTCGCTGTCTCCTTGTGGTGGGCATACTCTCCGCTACGGCGCCTCGACGACTCAGTCCTCCATGAGGAAGCCGAAACCAGTCATTGGCGAGTTATCTTCGTAGTTGTAGAATGTCTGCTGCACCGCTTGCAAGTCGATACGGTGCGTCTCGGCATATTTCAGGATTTTCTCCTTCACTGAATCGTATTCCTGGATATCCTTGAAGTGTAGGAGCCTTGGCTCGGGCCCGTCCCCGTTTGTCTCATAGAATGGCTCCGAGACGTCCAGCAACAGTCCCATTGCCACGATGGGACACTTTGAAGTTGCCGTTTTGGAAGCAAGGTCCCTGTAAAAAACGAGGAGCGATTTCTGTAGTGAGTTAAATGGGAAGTAGAGTGTGCTCTCTCCAAGCCAGAGAATCCCAGTCGGAAGGAAGAAGAGGGTGCCTGTGTCGCGCGCTTTAGCCAATGCCATGCTCACGTCCCCATCTCTTCTTACCTTCGCCTCTCTCGACATAGCTGTTTTTCACAGAATCAAGTCGTGCTGAGCATTTGAACATTGGCGATTGGCCTTCGGCCGGCGGCTGCTCCGAGTATGAGATGACCTGCTTCTCAAAGGCCACAAGCTGTTGGTTCAGAGTCGATTTCACGGCGCCCATGTACATCTTGGTGTCTTTCTCCGACTCTTTTCTGACTTTCCCATCCACCTTGACTTCGCGGTCAGGCCATTGGAAACGAATGATCTGGGGGTACTTCTTGTTGACGGCCGAGGCGCCTACGGCAGCGGTGGGGACAACGACAACTCGAAACAGGCCCTCCGTACCCAACGACTCTAGTTCTCCGCCGCCTGGGATGACAATGGCTTGCTCTGGTATGGGTGAGTACACGGTGTAGCTCTTGCACTCCTAGAGTGGGCGACCTACCAATGTGCCGCGCAGGCACCATGAATATGTCCGAGTGAACGGGGTCGGAGGAGTTTCCTCGGATGAGGCGCATACTTCCACTTCCAGGGCCTTTTGTTCCAGTCATGATCTCGACTCTGCCTTTTTCCTGGAAAGGGTAGAAAAAGTCGAGTTTGGGCGAGCCAAAGGTGCAGCTACCACAGCCAAGCCCCGCCAGGTCCATGGAACTAACACCCTGATAGTACTGCTGAGTCCATTTCCGCCTGATCTCGGCTTTCCTAATTCTGTCACGCCGCTCGTTTGATGCGGCCACGGCCCTTGAGAGCTGCTGGGCTGAGCGAGTCTCGGGCGGTCGGCTTGAGCTGGAGCTGGAGCTTGGGCCTGGGTGTGATGGCTCAGGCTGGGACGCGGAGGGCGTCGCGTCAGGATTGGTCGCGCGTCCAGACCTGGTAGTGGGCATGATGGGCGAAAAAAGGCCTAGGCTGTGAGGCAGTTGGCTAAAATACGTCTCTTTGAGCAGATAGAATATGATGCGCGTCAACCACTAAGTCTGACGCGAAGTATGTATGGGTAAGCGCAGCATCCTCCGCGTTCGCGCTTGGGCGGCCATCAGCAATTGGATCCTAGTGCCCCACATTCAATGACGTAGCTCACCCGTCACAGTTTAAGTTAAGCACCTCAACCAACTAACAGCCATGAATAGGGACTGGCATCCATTTGCTTTTGAGGAGGCAGTAAATATTGGCTACGCTGCTTGATACTATGGGGCAAGGAGTACGGTTTACTCATATGAGTGTATCGAAAGTGATATTCCTCTGACAAGGGCCGTCCAGCAGTTTGGTAGGTGTGGAAGCACCAGCTCGACCGTTGCTAAACTGTAATCAGCTCATTGGCAAACCCGCCTAGATCCATCACTGCACGTGGGAATCTAGGGGTAGTTTTACTTATTCCGTCAGCTGTAGTTTCCAAAGGAGGGACTTCAGCCAACGGCGACACCACGGACGCATGCTACTCAAACAAGCATCGCAATACAACTGTAACAGTACATGCATGTACGCTAGAAGAGATCGCAGCAGCTACGTGGTGACGGCCTACACCGCAAAATGCTGATCCATCCCGTATTCCTCTCATCACGCAACCGTTGGCGGCCCCATCATTGCTGCCCGCCATCATGGCCGAGATTCGGTCCAATCGAGTGAGGCCCTAGGGTAGTCTATGCCAACCCGCACAACCCCGCAGACATGATGACTACCCCGCATGACGATGTCTCAGTTGCTTCATTTTCATATTCACAGAGACAATATCCAGGAGCCAACCCTCGGGTTACAAATTCACCCAAGCCCACGCCTGCTGCAACCGGGCATCACCGTGAAGTGAGCATGTGAACATTTTGCCAAGCACTCGTCCACACAAGACTCGTCCACTCCCCTTGTGTGCGCTCGTGACCCTCCCTCCCTTTGAGACCGACCCCTCGCCTAACATTCCACACAGCTGCCTTGCGTTAGTGAGCCCTAACAAAAAGCATTGTGAGACCCTCCATCCCAAGCCCAGGACTTCCCACCTAACACCCAAAACTCCCTCCTTCAAGACAACAGATACGCAACCAAGTGGTCAAACACGCCTCAAGAAACCCACCAGTTGTCTCGAGTTTTTATTATTTTTCTTGTAGTGTGTGGAAGCTATTGTACAGTTTGCGCAGCCCTTATATAGCAAAGTTTGGAGAGTCCCTTTCTAGCATCAAATCCATGGCAACAAAAATCATCAAGACCGAAGACCAAAAACCAAAACCGTCCTGTAACCCCTTCAAAATGCAGTGAGGAGACCCGTGTGCCGTAGCTCAATGTCATGCATGTGCTTTTCTTCCTTGTCTTTTCTTCCTCTCTTGTTCCCAATTGTCCCCATTTCCTTCCACCCTTAGTAACCCCTTAACCGACTGGAATAGTCACCACGTCGAATCCTCCCATTTCGCCCCGCTGGGCTCCCTCAAGGGTCTTCGCCCTTGCACCGAGGGGACCGTGGGCCCAAAGGCTCCGATGCACGCCAATCCAACATGTTCCGGACGGCATTCGTATTTCTCCCCAAAACCGGCCTCCCCCGGGTATATATATCCCCTGGAAGCCAATAGAATAGGCGTCGAGCCAACGAATCCACCACCCCCATTACCAGTCCACGCCAGCAGTCCATCCTTAGTTCGTTGGATAGGGTATAGTAAGAATTTCGCTGCCGATTGTGTCCCCCCCTGCCCCTCCGCGCCTCTCATATTCCATCCTATGGTCAGATTCCCGAGAGGACTAGGCATCATGTGGTATGCCCACGTCCTTGCACTTGTGTCCTGCCGAATTCCGGTTCATGGGCAATTTTCTGGCGACTCATAAGGCAGCTCTGATAATCTGAAAACCTCCGGAGCACTTCCGTTTCGTCATGCTGAAAACAGCCCTCGGAAAGGGCCGAATCCTCGAGATTTCCATACAATCGTTCCGACGAAAGATTTTTGAACCAAAAAAATGAGACCGCAACTGATACAACGCCATCCTTCCTGACGCTTTGTGGCCAATTCTCGACTTGGCCCTGATCATAAACATGGATCGAATTCCGGGACGCGTAAAATCATATCGACCCAGGCACAGGTCATGACAACAACTCGCTCTCGCCTATGCACCAAATCTGAGACATAGATCGCCCACCTGACTAAGCCTCACCGCCGTAGGTGCCAACTCCATTTCTGAAAACTGGCTTATGATTGGGTACCCTGAGACTCCTCTGCATGTACGCCATTTGTCAGAGGTGTAGCGGTTTCAACGTGACCGTTCGTTCGAGGAGCTTCGTTTTCAAAGCCAGTCAAAGGGATCGTGCCAGAGGGTGAAAAGTCAGGGACCTCGGCCGAGAGCTGGCTGGCACCGTTGGTATTGACAACACCATTTACAACCTGTGCCACTTGTATCCCATCCACATAGTGTTGGAAGGAAGGGTCATGGGGATTTGTGGGATAGGCATGTGTGCCATATGGCATCACAGGGATGCCATTGAACTGACCGTTCGCGTATTGGTAAGACTGGTTCTTGAAAGTCAATTGCGCAGGACCGTCATTGCGAGCCAGCTCGTCTCGGTCTTCCATGGGCAGAACGAATTTCTGCCAGTCCTCTCGGCGGCGCAATCGTTCACAATCGTCCTCGCCAACCACGTAGTCAACATCGACTGATTGCTCGCATACGGCGCGAATGAGGCCCATGTCAGCCGACAGATCCCGCATACGCTTGAAAGCGGTGATAAAGTGAAGCGGTACGAAGCCCTGGGAATCCATGCGCTTTCGGAGGTACATGTCCTTGCAGAGGTTCTCGATGGAAAAGTAGTATTCGATTTGACTCTTAAGCATGGAAACTACCATACCGTCCCAGAATTGAGGAGGTTGGTAATGCATGCTAGCAAGGGGAGCCATGGAGTAGTCATAATGACCAAACTGGGCCTGCACAGCAGGTATGCGGGAAGTGCCATTAGGGAGAGACATGCGGTGGTAGTTGTTAGCGCCATTGCGGCCTCCACGGCCTCGCTGAGAGGGAGGCGTAAACATGCCGCCATGGGCACCCTGACGAAGCGGTGGACTGTAGTGACCAGGTGCTCGGCCAGCGCTAGTCGGGAATCCCGAACTGGCGGAGGTAGAGTGCTGGTGCTGCGCTTGGGAGTTGACGTGGTGGGCCGCACGTCCGCGGTAACCGCCACGGCCCCTCTCACCACGACCCTCAGGTCGATCCCGAGAAGCTTGTGCGGTCTCCTGAGTGAGTAAGAGGTTAGCAAGTCCATAAAGAGAGAGCGAGAGCCGGACGACCCCAGGTGTCAAATTCGTGACGGGATAGCCACCCAAGGTGGATCGAACTTACGGTAGACTGGGCCGCAGAATCCTTGGCCTTGTCGGCGCCAACGTTTGACGAGGCCTTCTTCTGGCCGTTGGCGGCATCGAGAGAACCTCGCTTTGCCGTCACGTGTTGCGTGGTAGCATCGTTGGCAGCATCTCGGAGCTTGGCGTCGTTGGCCTTATTTACCGGGACAGCAGACGGTGCCTTGTCAGTGACACCGTTGGTAGTGGCTCGGGCAGTCGTATCGCGGCCGCTTCGAGCACCGCCGCGAGGTTTAGAGCCACGCATTTGCGGTAGCTGAGTCTCAAAGTTGACCGAGGGCACGTAGTCGTAGGTCACCCACTTCTGCCGAGGCTTGGACTGGCCACCGTCCTCCTGCGCATCCTTGTCGGAGCGGTCCGACCTCTCGACAGTCTTCTCGACCGTCTTCTTCTTGTCCTCCTTGATAGCAGTGATGGCGGTTTCGGGAGTAGGCCATGCAACAGCATCCTCTACGGATGGTGGTACATCGGGTTTCCCACCCTTCTCTGATATCCGGGACCCTCGAGGACCATTTCGCTCGGGTCGGGTAGCGCTAACTGACTTTTGCTGCGTCTTGACACCGTTCGTATAGGGCGCAGCAGTAGATTCCTCGGTAGGCTTGGCCGGTGGCTTGTCATCGTCCTTCTTGGCGGAGGTGCCATTGACCGTGGCCTCGGCGGGGGTGGGAGTAGGCTTGGCCTTTGCTAATTGAGCCACCTTGCGCTGATGCCAAATATTCACGCTGGGGATGGGCGCCTCGGAAAGCTCGACTTTAGGCGCCTCGGGAACAGCTTCCTGCTCCTTGTCTACTGCCTGGTCGCTTGGTTGCTTCTCAGAAGCCTTGGCCTTCTTACTTCGCCGGGCCTTCCGGGAGTCCTGCTCATCAGCGGAACGGGTGGTGTTGCTTGATGACCTCGCTGTCTTGTCGTTTTGTCGCCATGAACGATCTAACCGCCTGGAGTCATCATCACGCCTCGACTCGGAACGTCTTCCTTGTGTGGACTCGGATCGGGCATCGCTCTCAGATCCGGGAATGCTCTCGAAGTCCTGCTTCTCCGTGGTAGCCGCAAGAGGCTCGACGCTCTCGCTGGTCTCAGAGACCTCGGCAGTGCTGGTCTGCCCGGGAGCGGGCGCAGCCGTCTTCGCGTCGGTCACGGGAGCAGCGGCGGCGGTAGCAGGAGCCTGGGCATCCTGGGCAGAAGCGACTGCGTTAGAAGTGGTGTTTGTATTCGAGGCCGGGGCCGCGCCCTGTCCTTTCGCAGCTTGTGCGTATGAAAAAGTCGAGGGAGTGGCCATCTCGTTGGACTCGATAATGGCGGATGGAGTCATGTCAAGGTGAGCCGTGGAGCACAGGCTTTACCGTCTGAGACAAGACGGGGAAGTGGTGAGCCAGAGGTGCCTTTTTACCAGGGGCCACCAACTGAGGTAAAGGATGTCTTCGGGACGAGGAAGTGCCCAAAGATGTCTTCAACCCCCTCCACACACGGGGAGAGGCGCAGAGCACCCAACGTGCAAGTCAGTTGCTGCTCAGAAACCCCCAACTGATGAGGGCGTCGACAGTCGTAGGGCCTGCGCAAGGAGTCGGAGGGTCGAGGAGTACGGGTCGAGGAAAGGGAATTGGACTTTGGGGGGTGGGCGTCCGTTCAACCGAGGGCTTTGAGAAAAATGAGAAAAAACCGAGTCGGATTGTGTGCGAACGTCGAGTACTGTCGAGGCAAAGATTCCAAATGGAGGGAAACGGAGCAGGTCTGCTTCGTCAGAAAACGTTTGCTTGTTCGAAAAGGGCAACCTGGGGTAAGCAGGCGACGTGGTTTCGACCAAGGGAGGGCGAAAGACGAGAGATCAGATTGGTCGGACGTCTCGATGCAGCAACCTGGAAATCTTAGTCTGCTCTACTCTGCTCTGCTCTGCTCTGTACTTGAAATAGTAAAAGCAGGCAGTGTCGGATGTGACAAATCGTTGCAGGGGGGGTGCCGGAATTCAGAGCCAGGACCGCAGCGCTGCTTGATGCTTCGTCACGAGGGGGAGGAGGAGGAGGAGGGGGAGAGCGGGTTGAAGCGCAAGACCCAGGTACAGGATGACGAGGTTACAGAGAAGGAACTGTGAATGCGAGTCAAGAGGGGGGAGGGGGAGAAAGAGGGAGGAAACCAGTACGAGGTATCGGCAGCGGCAATTCTGCAGAATTGGGCTGGCGAGGGAGTTGTGGTTGAAGAGGAGAGGGCACAGCACGGACCAGGGAACAGAGAAAATGAAGGTCGGAGGTTATTTTTTGCGTTGTGTGAAATAATAAATTTTTTTCTGCGTTTCCCCTCTCCCAGATCCGCAAGGCGGGCGGTACCACGACGGTGTACTGCGACTAACTGATAGAGCAGGTACCGGCGCGCCGAGCGGGAATTGGATCCTTGGAGATGGGGGATGGGATGGGAAGGATGGAGGGACCTACCACTTGAACTTTTTTTTCCCACGCAAGACGCCGGGCAGAGAGCGGGTACTACGTGCAGAGTGATTACCCTGAGCAGAGCATGGGCGCTTTTATTTTTCTAGGGCGTTTTCTAGGGACTTGTCCAAGGCCAGACAAGGTAAAGTGAGGTAGCCCTGGTCCGGCAAAAGAGCTGGACGCCCATTCACATCCAGCCATGATGTAGTTACCTATGCACCGCCGGGGTCTACTGTACCAACAAACACTCACGGACCGAGAGTCAGTCAGTGACTGAATCGGCAGGTTGCCCGCTGCAGCATCCAATGCCCAGGTCCAGTGGCTTCTTGTCAAGGGCACAGTGAGAGTCCGCGCCACGACCTCGGGCAGCCCAGCCCAGCCCGGCGCTGACTCGACGTCCATCGACCGGCCCAGGGCATGCTTCCATCCAGTGGGATCCAGGGCAATTCACAGCCCTGGAACCCCGAACCGATAGGGGACCCCACCGCTGGAGCCGTCATGATTCCGAGACCCCGGACAAGGCCCAGAGGCAAGCCATCATCAGAACGGGGCCCGGACGGCCGTCATGGGGTGGAGATGCGCGAATATAAATCGGCTGTGGCCGCCAGAGCAGCAGCAAGGGCACGCCAATGTCACTGTTACCCTGCGAGGTTTTGCTTTTGCTTTGCTTTTGCTTTCTCTGTTCTCGCTGTGGTTAATTGCGCCCGGCCTGATTGACCGGCCGGGCATGTTGCTCCTCGCGGGGGACACATCCATATCCGTTTACAGCCAAGGTAATGGTGTGTGCAGTCGTCACGACCTTGTCATCGTCTCGAGTTTATGAAGAGTTCCACGGTCCATGGATGCCTCCCAGGCAACACAACACGGTCGACGGTTTATCTGCCTGCTGGTATTATTACCTGCCGGGGCACCTCGTGTAAACCAAATCAAAGTCAGGATTACCAGGGCGCCGGAACATACCATCTCTCCGAGGAGGCCTGGCCCATGCTCCGGGGGCCCAAGGCCTGGACAGGTAGGTGAATAAGCCCAAGTCCTTGGATATGGGCAAAAATGACCCATGTGATGCCATGTGGTGTTGCTGCCCAGCAGAGGGGAGAGATCCTTCGATTCATGATTTACGGGAAATATTCAACATGTTACCTAACAGAGGAAAAAGTGAACCTTTGCAAGCCCGTGACCAAACACTCCTCATCATTAATAACAACCTAGGGCCATGGTCCACCCTCGCCTAGCGAGAGCCGAACAGCGGTTCCGAGACGTCACCTCAGGAACTTGTGGACGAGGTCGCCGATAAACATGCACCTCCTCATGTGCCCCAGAAGAGGGCACAACATGCATTTGCCATGAGACAATAACGACAAGGGGAAACGGATCAAAGCCAACGCCGCAATGTTGGTTGCAATAGTCCACCTGTTTGTCTGACGGAACATGTATGCTTCTTGAAAGACGAAGAGCCTGAACAGCCTTCCAATGCCTGCCTTTCTCGTCCGAGTGTCCTACGTGTACCTCGGCACTTTCATATGTGATTCATCAATCGATAAACTGGCTGGGTGTCTCGATCTAGCTGCAAGAGGCATGCGGTAACTACGGTACGGGCAGCGGCACAAACAGCGGCACGGCGCGGCACTCACAAGGATTCATGGTGGATGGATGGACGGGTGGACAGAGAGACAGCCGAAGAGACAGACAGACCCCTTTGACTTGAGAACCTGTCATTTTACAGTCGAAACTCAATTCCGACCCGGTGGGTGAGAAACAAACAAGCCTCATGACATGATGATGGGGTTTTTCTTTTTCCAATCGATAAAACCCGAACGGAAACAAGATAACGAAGTGCCATCATTACTGTACTGCCAAGGGCCTTTCCAAACCGAGGTCGCTCAACCGGCAGCGCCCTCATTGGACATCAGCCGGCGCTAAGTCCAAAAGAGGAATCCAGTCGGGGTGGACCTTTTAAACACTCAAGTGATGGAGCTTTGCTTTGAAGAGTGTGATATTGACAATGTGGTCGGCGGCTTGATCATCTCATCCCTTCCTTTTCGTACCCAAATCCCTCGTATTTGTTCATAGACCAAGTACGCGGGGAAGAAGACGTCGTGAGCTGTGACGAGGACGTATCGTTCAAATGGATAGTCTGAGCGTCATTGTCCATCCTTTGCCCCACTGGAGAATGGACCCAGCCTGCTGGAAAGCACCCGCAGGTGGTTAAACCAATTCTGTACCGGTCTCTGTTAATATCCGTATCAAGTCCTATCCCACCCAAGGGAGTTGGACAGTATCTGGGAAATCACTGATAAAGGCCATATCAAAGAGTAACAGTAAACTTCCAATCGACTAATAATTTTATAAATTATCCACCAAGCTTTGCTTAGCTATTCAGGGCGAGAGGAAAGCTGTCGGTTTACGGTCCGGTAACTGGACTTTCAACCGCGTGCCCGGACAGCAACTGGTAGCTTATTTTGTACAGCCTGTGTCCCAAACTAGTGCCATAGCTGAAAGACAGGGTCATTCCAAGCCTCAATATACAATATCTATGGATCTTAATACTGGGTTTCCCATAGCTTCCACGGTCATCCAACAACAATCTATTTTTGCACCCACTACCATCACGTTGTGGTTGAGTCGTTCCTAGTGATACATACCAATGCGAGCAACTAGTACACAGAAATATACAAACTCTCGTAAGAGAAAGATAAGCACTTTGGAGGGGATTGCCCAGATGACGGCAGTGGTGTAATCTTGGTTCTCTCAGCGACAACTCCTGTTTCAGCCTGACATCCAAGCTGTCGCCTGTCTGGCACCAAACGATGTGGCCAGGCGCAAACCAGTTGATCCCATGGGAAAGTAGCTGATCAGGTACCAGAGCAAGCAAGCAATCTGAACGAGGGCTGAGAAGAGGGTCAGGATTGTGCTGTGGAGCTGGAATGAAAATCAGTAAAAGCACCACCTCATCTGTTCATTCTATTACTCACCTTCAGAGCAAACACAAGCGTCAGGATGATAGAACCAAAGTAAGCCACAGTAAACGGCAGACGAGGGGCCGAGAGCAGATGATAGACATAGGCCATGGGTCCCATAACGGCGGCAAACGAGGCCAAAAACATCAAGGATCCGACAGACCATCTGTAACTGGGTGTTAGCTTCGACATGGAATTTCACATTCCCCCATGTCAACTCTACGACATCATGCCATGGGAGAATTGCAGATATGGTATCGAAATGGCTTCACACCAAACCAAGAACCCGTGACCGATCTGCAAGGAGACGAGAGGGGCGGTGTAGGGCAGGCTGAACGGGAGTGGGATGGCGTTTCGACTTACAAGGTGACAAATTTGCGCGGGTTGAACAAGGGAAAGAGGGTAACGGTGAAGCAGATGACGAAACATGCCAGGGCGGCGAGGTTGCAAGCAGCAAAGATCAATAACCGATCCCATCGGCTAACTGCCAGTCGGGTTAGTGTCTCCTAACCACGAGGCATGTCATCCGCATCACATGCATGATCTAAAGCATGGCTCAGATGCAATGCACATGTCCCGCTGCAGGGGTGCCGAAGGACGATGGGTTGAGGGTCGTCAGGTTGACTCACGAACAAACCAGCCTTCCTCCTCCTCACGTCGACTGGGCGCAGGCAGAGGCGCACCGGCGCTCTCGGTGGTGGGGAGGCGCACATAGCCACGCCCCCCTTGGAAGGGATTCAAGCTCTGTAGAGACGAGAGCAGGCCGCTCTGCTGGGACGTGTTTACGGGCTCATCGCGACGGCTCCAGCCAAGCGAGTTGATGGAGTCTCGGAAGGACGAGGACGCCATGGCGGCAAGGGACCGAGGGGATGGTTTCGCAGGGGACGGGTTCGGCAGTGACGGGACAGGGACGGAGCGGCAACGTCGATCGTGCGGCGCAGGTTCGGGTTCAGGTTCGTGATCGTGAAGGAGGGGTGGGAGGATCGCAGGCCTCGCGCGACGATGGCGGGCTTCGTGTTAGACTGATACGGTTGAGAAGAACAAGGCCAGGTCCACTTCCTTGAAACTTCTGGTTATTTTGGTCACGGTCAGTCGACTAACGTCCTTGATATACGGGGAATCGGGACTGACGGGCGAAAAGCGGTTGCCTACCTCGAGCTGATACCTGGGCAGTCTGGCGCTGGCCGCTGACGACGCTGCTTTGCGCAAGGCGGCGATGTGATGGAAAGGCTACGAAGCGTTGGGGGCTTGGCTAAGGGGGGGCCAGGCGACCGCGCGTACCGCTCGAAAAAGGCCGAAGTGGGCGGGATCTGGGCGGGCGAACAGCGACAAGAGCAACGGACGATGCGCAACAGCCGACAGGCGGAGGTTTTTGGGCGACAAAGGAGGACAGATGGGTGAATCTGGGGGTTGAAGTCGGTTTGATAGTGGAGGGCGGCACTAGGCCTAGAAGTCGCTGGGTTGGGGTTTGGTGTGGTCCCTTCCTTGGATTCCACTCATTCCGAAGCCTTGCCTCGTGATACCGACACGCTATTGGCTGGTTGTAAGATGGGGGCACCCTAGGGCAGGTCCGGTGCCGACTGTGGCTCCGCGTTTCTTGCACGGCCCTAGCACGGCCCGTCCATGGGCAAAGCATCGAGAGCTCCCCCCCGGCCATGCCAGGCCAGGCCACCCACCGGGAGGGGACGGGAATGGATCATGCACGACAGAAAGGACATCGCGCCGAGGGGGGAGGGGACATACATCCGAGCCACGACTGGTGGCCCTGAGCTGAGGTCAGAGCCTTGCAGCCCAGAGTGGGGAGCAAGAGATGCCGTTGGTAGGTTTCAGAAGCTCGAGGCTGTCTCTCATGGAAGCGGTACCCGTGTCATCCATGCCGTCCAAGGGCTGACAAAAGAACCTCAGTCGCATCTCTACTACACCCAAGACTACGATACGAGTAATGAACCCTGGGCGGGAGAGGTGCGGACGGGAGACGGACGGACGGCAGCCAGACACTCGGAGGGCGAGGGGCGGACCGTAACGCGATCAGTAGGAAACTATTAAAACTAATAAAGAGGACGGACAGGCAGCCTGACTGGCACCCACCATGACGAGAACTGCGGGTAGAACAGGGAAGACGTAGCCATGAAACCCAGTGTCTCTCTCCCAAAGTTGAGTGTTCAGGCGGCATCAGGCTGACAGAGCTGACTCTTGGGCCGGCGAGCTCGTCTTGGTAAACTCTCACGAGAAACCCGCTGCCTCGAGTTGTCCTGTAACAAAAGCTTCAAAAGATGGTGTTCTTGTCTTGGGCCGCGTGGCCATGGAGAATGGAGAGGGATGGGGAAGCTTTCAGCGCATGACCGAGGTCGAGACAGAGACATTGGGGGGAGGGGGTTACGATTTCATGTAGCAATTCCCGATGAGCCCCAAGAGTCCAGCAGCAGGTTGGGCTTGGTGTCTTAAATCCCAAGTCACGTTCAGCCTGGCGCCCACCCACACGCTTGAGATTCCACACCCACCCTCCCTCTCTCCCTCTCTCCATGTCGTCTCTGATATCAGAACGGGGCGCAAACGGCCGGGGAGGAACGAGATGTCGCGGCGGCGCCATTACTGCCAACTTTCTCGATCCAAGCCCAGCAAGAGTCCATATTATTACCAGGGACCAGTGACCTCCGCCTCCAGGGCCCATCACACTTGGTCCGGAATACTTGGAGTCAGGCAGGTCAGGAGACGACGAGACTGGTACATATGACTTGGTGGAGATGGCTAGTATTTTTAGCCAGCTGCGGCGAGTATAAATTGCACGACATCGGTGCCTTTAGCCTGCGGCCAAGAGCCGGACCAGATCTCATCTTGCAGCTGTGACAGACGGGCGTATCTCTCCATCTACCTGGCCTTTTGCAGCCACGCTGTTTTGCTATCTGGACGATATCGGAGACTTTTTGACTTTGTCGGAGCAGATCGAATCTGCAGAGGTGTAAGCAAAGCCGCAGGGGAGACGAAAGCAAAAGAGCGAAGAAGACACGTCGAGAGAAAGCGAGGCTAAGAACAGAAGAGTTAAAAGAAATCCAACTTTTACCACGTCGAACACAAGCTACCTACCTCCGTGAGAGTGACAAGAGAAGAGAAAGGGACAGAGACCCTTGGATTGGTGTACTTTGTATCTTATCGACAACCTTACCTACCTACCTTACCTCCCCACCCAACCCAACCCACGCTCGAGCGTTGGACCCTTGACCGACTCATCGTCACCACTTACACTTACACCACCCTCTCATTCTTGACTCTCCCGAATCGCCCTCGTCCATTCCTCGATACGGCCAACCACCACCACCCCCAATACCACCATCACCTCACACTATCAAATTCCTCCCCCTCCAGCTCCAGGCCTCCTTCAGCCCATCGCGCGGCGCCAGAATCGCAATAAAACGTCAGACCGCCTGCAACGGACCGTCAATCACAAACGCCCATCTTAACCCATCCCGTCCTTCTCTGCTCTCCGATCCTGCCGCCGTCTTACACCATCTCGGCGCCATCTCAACTACCCTTACCTACCTCCTGCGCGCCAACGCTCTGGTCTCGACTTTTGGAGTTTGGGCGAAACCCGGCCGTTGCTTGACCTGTTTCTGTCTGTGCGGCCAGATAAATTGCGACGCATCCCAGCCAAAACCTGCACGACTCTTGCTCTCGAAACGACTCTTGTTCGGACACATTTTGCACCGTCTGCGCCGCCTCACCTCATCCTCCCAAGGGCGGACCAATATCACATCACCGTACATCACGGACCTGAACCCTGCATCTCTGTCTGCCCCGCCAATCTAGGTCCTAGTAACTTGGGACGCACCCCGGAACAAGGTACTTGTCAACGACGACGTCCAGAGACGAAAGGTATCTCTGGTTTCTGCCCGTAACCTGGGCTCGCCATCCAGTACCTTTGACCCTTGAGGACAAGTTCTCACGGGCTCTTGTTGCTTTATCCCTCAACCAGCTAAACTCACCACCATCATCATCATCCATCGCGTCCCGGCTCAGCCGCCTGGATCCTCCTCTTCTATTCTATTCTCGGTTGTACGACCAGAACCAACCCGGCCGAACCAAAACGACTGTTTCCATGCCGCCTGCGCATCTCTGTGCTCTTCGTACTTGTGGTGAGTGAGATCCAATATCTCCGTCTTGTCGGCCTGCACCGCGCCGTTCCATCTGCATCTGGTTCCGTTTTCTACTCTCATCGCCCCCCTCTCCCCCCTCTAGTCCAGTTGCGTTTCGCCCAGATAATCCCCGACCAACCGTTCATCGTTCAAGTTCAAGGCACGAATCGTGCTGCCCTTGACTCCTGCATTTCGCCCTACATTACCACGCATCACAGCCTCTTTCTTTCTTTCTCCTCCTCTCCCCTCGTCTTTGTTCTACCCTCTGCTCTGTTCAACTCTTGCCATCGTCATCACACAGTTGCCAGCTCCCCACTACCATCATATCATCCTCCACGGCACTCTTGTCTACTTTTGCATCTCTCCATAACCCACTTCTTCACAAACCCCATCTTTGCGCGCCGTTAGCTGCTAGCTACACGGTGCAAGTTTACCCCCCCGCCTCAGGTTGCGCCCACGCTGCTTTCTGCTCGGTGCCACACACACACACAATTGCGCCCCAAAATCCATCGCATTCTTCCCTCACCTCACTCACACACTTGCACCTCAGACATCCATATCCCACGCTCGTCGCTGACTGGTCATCTCACCATTCCAAGAACAGCCACTACTACCCTGATCAGACGTTGGACACCGCCTGCCTTGCCTGGCTCTTGCTCTGCCCTTCCGGCTCTCCCTATTGCGGCTCAGAAGAAGAGTGCTCTCCGACCGCTGCTCCGACCGCCGTCATCCCCGCGCCGAGAGCAAACAACAGCAGCAGCGTCTCCCGACTGCTACTAATAGCGCTAGTACACGCCGGAGGTACCCTGGACCTTTTCGTCCGTGCGTTACGAAGTACCCCAAAGCCCAAGCGGCCAAGCCAACAACAGCGCCTTACCTCACCTTGCGGAGTACCGCACGCCGACGCCGACGCCTACGCCTACGCCTCAAGCCCTTGCAGCCGGCCAGCCAGCCAGCCAGTGGTCGCTTGAGGGAGGCCCTGTGCAGCCAGTGCCCGCCCGCCATTTCAACCCCCTCCGACCCCCGACAGCTCCCTCCGACTCCGACTCACGACATCCATCTCCCACAACCTTCTCTGCCTCCCACGTCCTCCGACGTCGCATCCCGTCGTCATCGTCTATTTTTGACTTGTGCCGCCCTTGCGATCCTCTTTATGGACTGCAGATAGCGTCTCTTATACCTTCTCGTCTTGCTCTGCCCGCTTCAACCACAGCATCTTCCGCCTGTTCGGTGAGTCAGTCCTCCAAGCCTAAACCCCCCGGTCTCCCGTCCGCCACTCCTCCTGGCTGCGACCTCCGCGGCAGCGGGCATTCCATCTGTCCACTTCTTCCCCGAGTCACCGAGCCGGCCTCCTTCACCATCGCCCCCGCTTTGCGCTCCGCGCTGCGCTTCTGCTAGATACTGACTCGAGTCTCGGGCAGGCCACTTTCAAGCTTTCTCATACTACGATTTATCACCATTTAGCCGAACCAGCGCGCGCCCACAATATTTCACCCACATTCCCCCTCTAGGTAGGGCACAACATCCGACTCGACAACACCGACACATCCAAGCCAGGACTTCTGCCGTCGCCCACGATGGCCCAGCACGGCTTCAATCAATTTGGCAACGGCCCGAACGGGGGCAGCATTGACCCCAACGACCTCGCCATGTCAGGGGGCTATTCGCCCTCCTTTAACAACAACTTCAACTCCAACTCTGGCAACGGCACCAACGGTTTCTCAAGCGGCTCCGCCTTGTTCGGCGATGACGAGCTCCTCGATGGCCTCTCTGGACCCCCAGATGCCCAGCCCGGCATGTCTGGTCAGGGCCAGGACTTCTCAGGGCTCAACATGGGCTTCTCCCAGAACACATTTTCCCACCGCAACTCAGGTCTGCAAATCGACCAGTCCCATATGAACGGCTATTCAAACACTCCTGATGGAGATCCCATCCAGAGCCCGTTTGCCACTGGCTTCAACACCCAGTACCGCCAAATGCAGGGCCACTCCCTTGGTACCTCCCTACATTCGCCCTTGTCCTACTCCGGTTCTCCCTTGGCTGGTGACATGAACGCCGACAGCAACGATCCGAACTACCTTAATGCCAAGGCCAGAGCCCGGATGTCGCAACAAATGCAGCGCAAGGCATCCAATAGCCGCAGCCCCATGTCGCCAATGACCCCCAAGACTGCCACCCTTCACGGAATGACGATTGGATCGCAGGAATCTCCAGGATTTGGCGGTCAAGCCATGAAGTCACCAAACGGCCAGTGGATCAACACACCGACTGGAAGTATCCCGGCTTCCTATAACTCCGGTTTCTCCTCTCCCATGCAGCCAGGCATGAATCAGATCAGTGAAGTCATGATGAAGGGTGGCACCTCAATGCCCGCTAAGCTTGGCGTGGCGCCGAATGCAGTGTCATCGCAAGAAATGAAGAGGAAGCGACGCCGAGAGTCGCACAACCTCGTCGAGCGTCGTCGACGAGACAACATCAACGAGAGGATTCAAGATCTGAGCCGACTCGTCCCGACACATCGTCTTGAGGACGAGAAGATTCGAAAGTTGATCCAGAACGGCACACCTCTTTCGCCTACTCTTACTGGCATCTCCAGTCCGTCTCAGGCAACTTCAGGGCTCGCTGGACCGGGCGCGCGAAGGGCTACTGGAAGCACTGCCGGTAACATCACGACGGGTCTTCCCCTTGAAGAGAAGGACAAGGGGCCCAACAAAGGTGATATCCTCAACGGCGCTGTCAGCTGGACCCGAGATCTCATGTGGATGCTGCACCTCAAGCTTCAACAGCAAGAGGAGATGATGAACACTATTGCTGACCTTGGTGGTCATTTCCCCTTTGAGTTGACCGAGGATGAGCGGCGCATGCAGACTGAACTGATGGACGCCATGACCAAGAGCGAAACCGGTACTTTCTCCTACTCGCGAACAGCTGGATCTGGTCTGCGTGTACCCCACCACACCGATTACCGAGGCGATTCTCTCTCTGGTATGGGTGGCGGTGTTGACCCCGTCGCTCTCAGCCCCGACGACAATGCCGACCTGAATGACACAAACCAATTCTGGCATGACCCAGATGACAACGGCAGTGGTCAAGCTTCGATCAACTTCAAGGAGGAGGACGAGTACGACATGGATCTTACACAGTAGAGAAGGTCTGATTTAGTTCACCATGCTTCTGCCTGGATCCTCAAGGATCTGCTCAACTATGCGCAAGGCAGTACTACACCGACAGAGTGGTTTTTTTTCGGCTTCATATCATGGTCTTCGGCGTTCGCATCATCATGTTTTGTCATCATCATTACCACGGCATCTCGCACATCCTTGCAGCTCGGTTGTGCCATGCAGCCCACAGCTTCCAGGGTGTGCGGGCGATTCTTTTTCGGTGTTTGGGTATTATTTTGTGACTGGATGGGTCCTGTTTCTATTCTCTTTTTTTGTGTGTTTGTGCCTCTTTGAGGCGCGAACTCGGCGTGTCAAGGTGTGGGCTACGGTATATAGGCTTATACAGCGCAGGGGCATATCTGAATCGCGTTTCTCATGTGCTTGTTGGGTTCTGTTGTTCAAGTTGGTTCGGAGTTTATTTTTCATTTCTGTCGCGATACCTCGGGAGTCATTTCTTGGGCCAAGTCCAGGATGGGGATAGGTGGCGAAGGAGGGACACAAGGCCTGTCATGTCTTTGGGTTAGGAATATTCACTTCTCTCTACTCATGTTCCTTTTCTTACCTCCCTATTGCGAGATAGTCCGCCACTGTGGTCCCCTCCTCCAGACATGATAAAGAGGCGATGGGGAGGTCGAGCCTTATACATCGTTTTGGGCAAGCATTCTCGTATGGGAATGCTGGGCATCTCTGCGTTGCTGTATTTATCACAATTTACACCTGTTTTATTTTCTCCTATGTCTAGATACCACAAGCGAGATACCTATCATTATACATGCTCCCATCCTGGCTTTAGCCACAGGACATAGATTATAAGACTACTATACGCAGCAACTAGCGGTGCTACCAGTGACGAGTGCAGATAAGATACTCGCTCATAGCCGTCAGTGTATTCCAGACCAACTTTCGCTTCATATCCTCCTGCAAGGCAATGCGCTCAAGGGCACACCGGCCGTCAAAGTACTTACACATGACCTGCCAGCTGTTTGCCAGCTTGTCGTCGTTAAAGCGGCGGGCGATTGCAGATAGGTAGCGCGACTCCTTACCGGTGGCCTTTTTGGCGTCCAGTATGATGTGCGGCGTCAGGCCGGCAAGGTGAGGATGGTCGTTGACCGAAGGATGAGCCGTGGCAATAGGCACTGCCTTGCGGGCGTGTGCGGTAGCCTTTTCTGCGGCATCGCGCTGAGCCTTGGAGGCGATGCGCTCGAGGCGAGCTTTCTCGGCGGCCTGCTCGGCGACGGTGGGGACATGGGAACCGTCGGTCCCGGAGTGGTCTTCGGAGGACTCGGATGTACGGGGGCCCCCGGGGGCAACGGCGGCAGACTCGCCCTTGGCGTCTGCGTCTGCAGCGGCGCGTAACTCTTCGGCTTCCATCTCGTACTCGACTTCGTAGAGAATCTCAGGCCAGACAACGACGTAGGCAAATGTGCAGAGCTGGGTGACCCAGCCGCGGCGCATGAGCCAGGCGAGCATTAGAAGATAGGTAGGACGATGGGCCTTGCTTGGGGAGAATTGCTTGTAAGGTCGAGGGGTTTGCGAGAGTTCGGCTAGGAAGTTGGGGAGGGGTGGAGCTAGAGGAAATGCTCGCTGCCACTCAAGGGTGTCGAGTGGGAGACGGGATAGATCGCTGTTAGGGGAGAGGATGTACTGATCCTTGGCATGGAGCGGGGGAATGGCGATGGCACGCCGCCAGAAGATGAAGTGCTGAGCATATTTACGGACTTGGCCCAGGGTGAGAATATTGCTCTGTCCGACCTGATAGAAACTGTGATGATATGTTAGTAGGATGTATACGGAAGAGAGAACAAGGGATGCACTCACGATTGTGTTGGTTTGGACAACCGCACAAACTCGACCATGGAGGCCGTAGTTGGATCTGGGTCAGCTTGAAGTTCGGCGATGATCTTCTTCTCGTCATCTGTAAGTAACAGCGCAAAGTTGCGGTCGAGGAAGCCAGGTTCCTCCAAGGCATCCTGGCTGATAAAGGTGTTGGCTGTCGTGAGCCACAATCCCCGTTGAGTCCCTTCTTCGCCTTGAGGAAGATCATCGATGTAGAACGGGACAGGAATTTGAACCGAGGGGGTGAGAGCACCAGCCGCGGTGTCTAGATGAAGAGCCGCGATCTTGTTCTGTGACACGGCTTCGTAAATGTCATGCATGGCTGCGGCCAGTGATGAGCTCTGCAATATCTCCTTCCATAGCACACTCATCTTCTTGCCTGGTATATCACGTCATTTTGTATTTCAGTTTGCCAAAACAGTGAACGGTGGACTTACGTTCTTCACGCGCCTTGTCCTTGGCGACGAGAATCCGCTTCGATTCCTTCCAAACGAACTCGCTATGCTGCTGGCTGTACTTGAAAGCCTTGCTGACTTTTTTGATGATGTGGTCATATAGAGATTCGACAACGTCCTTAACCTCGTTGCTGCTGGGGTTGAGAATGAAGACGAGATTAAACATAGTCATGGAGCTGCGCTTCTCGTCGTCCTTGTCTTTTCCTTCCTCCTTCTTGGCCTCCTTCTCTTCGGCGGGCTCGGGCGTCTTGCCGGTTGCCACGGCCTCGGCTTCGTTAGAGGCCGCCGGATCCTCATTGTAGGCTGAGCGCTTCTCTGAGCGAGTGGCCTTCTTGGGCTTCTTCCACTTGCCATTCTCAGGGACGTGGATGGGGTAAGAGACACAGTAGAGAGGATCCAGAGAGAGTTGGAAGAGGCGCTTGTGGTATGGACGTGCGGGTGTCAAGATGCCAGCGAGATCCCGGGCAGGAAAGCCTGCAACGCGCTCCCATGGCACGATCTGGGACCCAGACTCGGTGACGAAGTGGTCATCCGGATTGCGTGGGTGCTTGGATAAAGGCCCATCGTCTGTTACATCAGAGTAGCCCTGCTGCGAGAGGCGCTCGAGGAGGATGTCCTCGAGCTCAGCACCAGAGGCGGGACCGGAACTAGAGACGGGCTGGACATGGGCAGGGTAATGAAAGACAAAGGCTGGGCCGTCGCGGGAGCGGTTGACAACGAGGGCGACGGCGAGAAAGTTGTCGCTGGTGACGCTCGGCACGGCCATTGCGGCGCGAGTTACATGGTAGGATTTCCAGGCGCGGTAGAATGGATGACGAAGGATGCCGCCGTCGATGAATCACATGAACCGGTGCCGTCAGCCTTTGTAGACACTCGCTGCTGTCTCGAGCTTCATGAGGTTCTGTCGATGCGGGACCATCCAATGATGGCTGGTAGCCGAGAGTGGAGATGGGACGGTGCGCACCACGGGGGGCCCTGAGCCTCAAAAGCGCCACTGACTGCGAGTGGGGTGGGTGGAGGCTGGTGTGTGGCGTCACGGATTGGTCGAGGCTGGCTGGCTTTCAGGGCATCAATGCACAAAAGGTTGGTGCGCAGGCGCAGGCGCAGGCGCAGGGCCAGCAAAGGTCCATCCCTCGATCCACCTCGTATGAACAAGATGGGAGATTTCTGCATCTTGGGGGGTTTGTTTGCTCCCCTAACCTTTAGGAGCGGGAGGCGTCTTGCGTAACGCCCCGAGTCTTAGGGGATCGTCTTGGAGTGTAGGTCCATGACTGGCCCAAGACGGCGCATGGAGCGATCTCAATGGTACGTAAAGTCGGTGTGTCGAACGGGCAAGAGGACCGGCTGGACAATAAAATGCGAGCACTAGCATCGAAATTGCGGGGAGTGCTACTGGGTATTATTTTCCACCGTCAATTTCTTTGTGCCGTGACTTTAAAGGGGTAGCATTGCTCGCCCATCGGTGGCAAGGGATCCAGAGGTAATATTTCCCAGCTGAGAACGCCCAACAGATTTCCCAACACAATTTACTTCTCGATCCATATCTCCTCATCCTCGGGCTTGCTCGTCTAATTTCACGGCAAGGTGACAATACCCAGGCTCGTACGCCGAGTCCAATAGGGCGACGGCATACAATACAGCCACCCATCTGTTCTTTGCTAAAGAAGAAGAAAAAGAGGGTACTTGGCCACTAAAATCCAGGACATGTGATTCTACTCCAGTATGGGGTCCTCGAGCTCTGAGGCTTGCCCGGTTAGGCTAACAGAGTTCAGATTTGACCATTTCAATTCAAACCAATCGCCAAAATAACGACCCCTATTATTCCATCATCCCCCGTTATTTTATCCCATCGTCTGAGACGTCGTCTCGTGTCCCCCACGGAAGAGCAGGGCAAGGGCCAACTCATCCATCCCGACTCGAGAATCAACTGAGCGCCGCAAGCATCAACTGACGCGTAAAAACCTGGGCAGAGCTTACCCAAGTAGCACGCACGGAATACGGCATCGTCATCCGCGTAACATACATACATACGAGGCTACACGGAAGAGGCACAGACAGACAAAAAAAAACTAGTGACAGGCGGCAATCAAGTGTCCACCCGTGCCGTCCCGTCGTCGTTCGTTCTCGTCCTATCTACGTAAATAAAATTTTCTAGACGGACTGTGGCGGACAACGGCCTCTTCCTCTTCCATTCACATGGTCTCGGCCGCCTATTTCACTGGCCCACTCGCTCTCAACTTCGCCCACAAAACCACCGCCCGTTTTCTTTGTGCCCGGCTCCGTTTTGCGCTTCCGTCCATCTCTCGACTGGAAGGGTAACAGGTCGTGTGCTTCTTCTGTCCAGCCTCATCCCGCCCCGATCACCGTCGCCGTCTCTGGGTCGCTCTCTTCGGCTCAATCGTCATCTCCATCTCCGCCCTCTCCGACTTCTCCGCTCCCCGGCCGTCCCCCCTCTCCGTTCTCGAGCCTTGGTCTGCTCCGGCGCCCCCTTTCTCCACCGTCTACCACCACTACCGCCCCGGCCGCCTTCACTCTCCCGTCCCGGATCTCGCCCCTGAACCCCTAGGACATGCTGGCGATCTGAACGCTTCGTTGCCTTCCGTCTCAATCCCATCATCCCTGGATTCCATCCTCGTCTTCAACTTCACCCTCAACTCAAGTCGCGCCTTCACCTTTGGCTCATCGCCGTCCTCACCTGCCTGCCTCTTCCGACCCGCGCCTTCTTAGGATCCACTCAACTTCTCCCCTCACCCACTCTGAGCACCTTCTCTCTCCCTCTCCTTTTTTCGCTCATCAACTCGTCTCTCTGCTCTCGCGTGACCATGACGACCTCACCTCCCAACATCGAGTTTGGCCACGTGCCTTTCCTCGACTTGGCTTACGACAGTAATGATTCTCAAAACTCGGCCCGGAAACTCATCCTGACTCTCATGCCGGAGTGGGCAAGCGAGGATTCTGACGTTGATTTCGTGCGCTTCACTGATGGCATTACCAACACCCTGCTCAAGGCCATCAACCGCCGGCCTGGCATGTCCAAGCTCGACGTTGACCGAGATGCTATCCTGCTTCGTGCCTATGGGCATGGGACTGCCATCCTCATTGATCGTGAGCGTGAGGCCGAGAACCATGAGCTGCTGATGAGACATGGCCTTGCCACCCAGCTGCTTGCTCGCTTCAAGAATGGCATGCTGTACCGCTACATCCTGGGCACAGTTGCCCGTGCCCAGGATCTCAGTGACCCTCCCATCCTGAGTGCAATCGCTCGACGGCTTGCACAGTGGCATGCCACGGTACCCTGTCTAGCAGACCCCAACCACGCCCGCGACGACAGGCACGTCAATGGCAACACCAACGGCCATGTCAATGGTAACGGCTGTAGCCCTGTGAACGGCCACGTAAACGGAGAAAAGTCTCGACAAGACATGATTGACAACGCCGCTCCGGGGAAGCCCCCGCCCAACATGTGGACGATCCTCCAAAAGTGGATCTTTGCTTTGCCGACCGACACGGACGCTCAGCGACAGAAACAGGCCTTGTTACAGCGGGAGCTGGAGGAGCAGGTCAAGAAGCTGAGCCAGCGCCCTGGACTGGGAAAGAACGGGGTATGTTATGACGCGCCGGATCTCGGAAAGTGGGAACTGACTAACAATCATTAATGTAGCTTGTCTTTGCGCACTGCGACCTCTTATGCGCCAATGTTATCATCCACCGAGATGGGGATGCGGTGCCTACCGTGGACTTCATCGACTACGAGTATGCTACGCCTTCGCCTGCCGCGTTTGATGTGGCCAACCACTTTGCCGAATGGGCGGGCTATGACTGCGATTACTCGGCTGTACCAAGGCAAGATCAGCGACTGGCGTTTGTGAGAGAGTACATCAAGACGTACTTTTCGTTGACGGGTGAGACAGTCGACGAGGAAGAAGAGGTGCGCAAGCTCATGGAAGAGGTTGACGCGTACCGAGGAGTGCCGGGATTCTACTGGGGTATCTGGTCTCAGATCCAGGCCGTCATCTCTCAGATTGACTTTGACTATGCCCAATACGCTGAACTCCGCCTGAGTGAGTACTGGGCATTCAAGGGCGAAGATGACGGCAGCCGAAAGGCTTCGGGTGAAGATATGCCGCTGAGGGAGCAGACTTGGTGGCGCACCGAATAAGAGGAGATGCGCGGTGACTCGCGAATCGCACGGCGAGAGCGTGATACTGTCCACGGGGGGATTTGGACAAGTGACAGAGATTCACTGCACGCCAGTACGCAAAAGGGCAATAGGGCCGTCAATGCTGGCGGAAGGGTGAATGAAAGAGTGGGAATGGAAATAATGGGAATCGGATACAGGGAGGGCGTTTTTTTTTTTTTGCTTTACTGGGTTCGGGTTCTCATTTTGGTTCAGCAGGCGGCCTTATTGTTCCCTCATCTCATTACCTTTCCCTCGCCTTTCTCCTCACGGCTCCACGCCTTCGTCTTCGATGACGAACACCAGCCCTCCCCCTCGCACCCTGGCTTGGCATGGGTCGGTTTTCTTTTCTTTTTCTGGGTTCTCGTTTGCGTTTCTATGGGTCATGACGATACAAAAGAAGAAAGCTCAACAGCGGGATATAGAATGGCACAGGAAGGGGAAAGCCATTCAACATGAGCTACAGCTACGACATGCAAACATGCGGGCATGCCATGAACGAAGTCGTGTTGTGTGCTTTATTACCGATATACCATCTACTATAAGCAGTCCGGGGTATCTGAACTTACAACCTTTAATATAAAGTATACATATCTCACGACTGTTGCGATGCCCTCGACTGGTTGGTCCGGTTGGCCAAACCAACGCAGGCGGGAGAACTAGCCTTGACGCGCATGTCTAGGTCTAACGCATGCCTCGCCTCTCCCGTCACCGAGGCACATGAATCTCCAGCATGGGCAGCAGCATTGGCCAACCACAGCCGGCATGACGGTCAATTCCAAGCAGGAGAGGCAGCAGCAGCATCACCAGAAGCAGCAGGCTGCGTCCATCACACCCACTCGACCAACCGGGGCGTCGTCCAAGGACGGCTAGAGTCTCTCGAGAGACGTGTCTGTGGCTTGTGCGAGACGGTAGACGTGGCTGGCTCGGTCCGGACGTGGTGTCGCATCAGCCTGGGGCCTGGCCCGATGGCATGCAGCCCGCCGTGCTGGGAAGACTGGGCCACTCAGTGATTGATTATCTCTGCTCAGCTTTTGGTGGAGATTTGGTGTAATTTGTTAGGATGTGATACAGGCCTTTTCCTTGACTCTGCCATCGAGATTCTCGGGATAATATAAGTAGTCTAGTCAGCGTAGGAATGTATGTTGCACAAACCCAAATTAGCCTCGAACCAAACGACATTAAAGGGTCGACGGGCCTCTGCCGAGGGGACAGAAAAGCCGAGCCTGGCTCTGCAGCCTCTTTCAGAGCTCGAGGTGGGGGGCTAGTCTCGGCTTTTTTTGTCCCCCACCAAGACGGTGTAGAAAGAGCGGGGATGGCCAAAGCGCAACGGTTCTGAGGCAGGTGCCAGGGCCTGGCGGAGTGCAGGGCCACGCGGGCAGCGGCCGTGCTGCCGCACCTGCCATTGGCGCTCGTGCCGGTTTCATCAGTTCCAATGAGGGAAGGAGCACGGTCCTTTTCGTCCCCATCCACACTCCTTCCATCCCAAGTCCAAGTTCTGACAACCTCGACAAAGCTTAGAGGAGTCAGGGCTACCTTACAACCCGGGTACCCTCACTCCAGCTCGTCCCCCGTTTACCATGGCATTGGGTTAATTGTCCGGCTATGCAACCCTCGACATTTGCCCTCTCAGCTCATCTCGGCAACAGTCTCGTCCTCCCCATACGCTGTAATCAACCCAATTTCCGCTGATCTCGCAACGTCGCAGCCGATCATCCACAATGCAGGGAAAGACCGTGTCGTTGGAAGACGGATGAAGACAGAGGCACGCTACAAGCTCCAAGCTGCAGTAGCGTCCATCGAAGGGGCGAAGCTGTGGCACCGTCAGAACGCCGCCGTATGCTACTGGCGGCCGTCGCTGTCACTGGCCGCCCTCTGTTGCTCCGGTTTCTGAAATCTGGGTTTGCTTAGACGCGTCTGTAATGACGGACTAGATGACCCCGAGGGTTTCGGCCGGGAACTTGTCGAGGCCTTTCCCACATTTATCCCAGCAACCTCTCTCCCTTGGACAATCTCACGCCCAAAAGTCGTCTGCCGAGTCGCCCATCTCCTTGCCAAAAAGTTTCTCTTACCGCCCAGAAAAAAAAAAGAGGGACCCACTGGAGGAGCAACTCAGCAAGTCGAGCGAGGGCCGAGCGCGTACTGAAGCTGTCCACGTTGCGGCGAGACATGGCGGCGCAGTCTTGAACAAGAGGAAGAAGCAATATCAAACAAAACGCCAACACCTGGAACCAACGAGCACCGACACTGAACAAAGCCACAGCAACGGCTCAAGCTACGCCCACTCGGTCCAGTTCCTGCAGGCTCTAGGCAAGCCAGCAATGTACAGTAGAGTCGCATACGGCACGGCGGTGCCAAACAGTGCTCAGCTCTCTCACCCTCCTCGCGGCTACCTTCACCACCTTCCATGACAGGGTTACGGCCGAGACGGGGCTAATACCCCAACAAGGCTACCATGACAGGGTCTCTGTGACGGAGTCTGCGGGCGAGGGGGCGAGCTGGGCAAGCAGGGCGAACGGGACGAACAGCTCGCGCAGGGTTGGGGTGCTGGAATCGTGCTCATGCCTGGACTCGTGGCTCTGACCAGGACCCGGTTGGTGGGTGGTTCCCCGCTGTCTGTCATTGGGATCAAGGCCCTTGGATACCTCGAGAGAGACTGACATGGCCTGGATCCGCACTGCGTCTTCCCGCATCCTACGGCCGGCAACATACTGTGTCAACCCCCGCCAAGAAACACGGCCTTTTCTCACCCTGCCGCCTATGGCCAGATGAGGACTTCCTACGGAGCTCTGCGCGCGAATCCAAAGCTGCTGTACCCTGCGGCGCCCTTGCAACTTGCGGTTTATACCTGGTCGGCCGGGGCCTCCAGACGGATCCAGGCCCAGAGACTGCACCGCATCGTTGTCGGCACTATCTCCAAATCTGCCGCGACGGGGGAGCTCTGCCCCACCTTGCTCACTCTTTGCCCTCACTCCCTCGCTGATTCTCTCACACATGGCCGGGGCCACGGGGGGCCCAGCACAATGTCGTGCGCTCGTGCCCTCTGATAAATCTTGGCTCGTTCATTCGCCTTGATTTTTAGCATCTCCACGAGAGCCTCCGGATTGAATCCTGATATTGCCCGTCCGGGGGACCATCTCTCGTCGCCGTGGTTCCCTTCACCTCCTCCTCACCCTCCTCCCGTCTCCTACATCGGGTGACGGCTGCCCGCCTTCTGTTGTGCACCAGCGACAAATGGCTACTGGCGGATACTCACAGTAACCCAGCCAGCGAGCTCCTCGGCGAGACGACCAGCCATGCTCACCAGTTCAGGCCGGCACAACAGGATAGCATTGAAAAGTCGAGTCGGGACGAGATGAGATGATCTGGTCCAGAGATGAGCCGGGATGACTGCACTCCACGGGGCCTATCCGACCCGGAGTCCCATCTTGATCTTGCCGCCCATCGTCAACAACTTCAGCTCGACGCTGACGCTGGATCGAGGCCAGCTGCACCATCTTCAACAAACCAGCAAGGTCAACATGTCACTCTCAATGCCGCTCGAGAGGTCGATATGCTGCGGCACAAACTGCGCGGGCTTGAAAATCTTGTCGAACGCCACGGTATGTTTCGCTCTGCTTCCCAATTGCCGTCAGCCTCGCACATCTCTCCGTGTCTCCTTTTCCGCCACGGCAAATCATTTAATTCTCTGGGCGCATCCTAACAATGCTATCTTCGCGTAGGCCTCGCATCGCGAATCCCCTGTCTCTCTGAAGCAGAAGAGGCGCGGGCTCTTCAGTATCGTTGCGAATGCCTCGAGGCGGTCTGTATACAGCAGAGTAAGTAGGCCAGCTAGATTCCCGACTATTTGACTTTGTATCTTCAAAGTCTATCGCCAAATGTCCGCGAAACTAACAAGATAGAAATGGACGTCACCAGCATCTTGACAAGCTCACCGCCAGTCCCTCTACCCCCAGGATACCCTTCATGGCTTGACCATCATCTTACACATCATGACCGAGCAACTCGCCCCTCCGCTCCACAGGACCCTACGTCAACCGTCGACCGGTTGAAGGCACCTTTTAGGTGTTGGCACGACCAGTGCATCTACTACGTCTACGGCTTCTCAACTGAGCTAGACCGAGACAACCATGTTCGACTTCACTCAAACACGACCTGGAGAAATCCGGACCCATTTATGAAACCACGCAGCTCTTCACAGTCTACCGATCATCTACCAGAGAAAACTAGCATGCCGTTGTCGCGGGACCGACTGCCACCTATCCAACCACCTACAGCGCTTGTGACGACTAATCTACCGCCTCTTCCTTTCCCAACTCCATCAACGGCAACGACACGGAGGGAATCCGGGCTGGGCTTCACATTCCCGGAATCTAAGTCTACATTGCCGCGAGGCGTTGTAGAGTCCGCCCCTGACCCTCAATTACCTCCGCTGAAACGAGCTCGTGTTGGACATCATCGCCTTCAATCCATTGGGGAACTCAACTTGCTGCGAGCCAACGACCCTTGTCTACGATGTCGAGCCTCCAACAGCCAAGTAGGCCCTCCTTTCCAATCATCCATTCCCGACGAGTAAGGCTCATGCTATCCCTAGTGCGATGCGAATAACCCCTGCTCACGTTGTTCGGGAATGCCATCATCCGAATTGGAGACTCATTGGAGCATTCTGGGCTGCTACCGCGGATCGGTGACTTCGCTTGTTGATATCTTGCTACAAGGTGTGCATTTGTCCCGACCTGGGGCATCCTTTGACTTTGACTAATCGATTGTAGGCTCCTTTTCTTGGACGCAGCCTCAAACGCCGATAACACCGTCTGATCCACGGCGGGGGAGCATCAACGACCTTATCATGGCTCAGAATCCCACTTTAGCAACCGCATCGAGAGCTGCTTCTTGGAAATTTGATTTTCAAGATACGTTTTGGTGGCAGGAGGGCGAGCTGGACCAAGATGAACGCCCCAATCGAGCCATGGAACCAGGAGGCACGCCTCCTGTTTTACGCCTAATGGCATCTAGCCCTAGTTTCCGCAGCGTTGCTTTCGATCTCCTCGAGCTCTTGAGTGTCAGCGGCCAACTCTCCGCATCGCGAGAGGAAGAGAAGATGGCCCACCCTACCCTTTTTCGCGCAAAACAGCTATTAAGAGAGGTCATCTTCTACGACGCGTCCCAGCCGAGCCCGGCCATACAAAGCGAGTCGAACTTTTATCACCGCCCTCCAGTTGAGGCTGGTCCTTCTGCAGAACGAAATCAACTACTCAGGGAATGCGCACGACGCTTTTTGGTCTCGTTTGACCTTATTACTTCCAACCTGTCAACTATGAGCATCAAACAATGGCTCGGCATCTTTATGTCGCTTTGCATCTTTAGCGCTGTCGAGACAATCTTGGTGGATGTTGCTCGCTCTGCTCAGACGAACAACCAGAGGCATCCTGGTGCTGGAATGGCTGAACGGCCTGATCAAGTTATCCGGAGTGTATACCAGGCGCTGGTGTCTCTTTTCTCCGTCTCGGGTGACGCGTTGTCTAACAACTTGAAACTAGAAGAGCCTCTCGTTCATCATCTTGCCCGAGTCCTTCGCCGCGAAACGTGGTTGTCAAGGCATATTTTCTCGAGTTTCGACTTTCTTCTAAAACTTGGCACAGGAGAAGTTCCCGCTTATGGCTTCAACGGCTTTGTTCTGCCAGGGAGACGATATTCAGGACCTGGAGGGGCTGCCCTTCTACCCCCTGCTCAGCTTGAAGCTGCATCTAGGCAACACTTCCCAAACTCAACCCCATTTCTAGGTTCCTCGAGCTCCGGACTACATTACGTTCCATTCGGCTCGAGGCCTGACTTCCATCCCCCTGGACAGTTCGCTCCTCCGGGAGAGGTGCCAGGACGTACCCGCAGACATACAGTGGGGGACGATATGTCGCCACATCCCGAATCGCGCCGACCCTCTGGCGAACCAATATCCCCGTCTAGACTAAAGTCCTCCTCTCGCCGTACCTCTTTGCGGCGTGTCTACTGCGATAAATGTAACGAGCATCCGGACGGGTTCAGGGGTGATCATGAGCTACGACGACACATGGACGCTAAGCATTCGGCCACTGTTAAACGCTGGGTTTGCAAAGAACCCAAGAACCCTATATCTTCTTCGCCGCAGCCAGTCATTCCCCTGTCGCGGTGCAAAGCGTGTTTGGCACAAAAACGGTACGGCGCGTACTACAACGCCGCCGCTCACCTTCGTCGAGCTCATTTTAGACCACATCGAGTTGGCAAAGCCAGTGGCGACTGGCCATCCATGAGCGTTTTGAAGGATTGGATGCGTGAAGTACGCCAATCTGTTGATGTTAACGAGGAGCACATCTCAAGCGGAGAGGAAGATATGGACGAGTTCCAGACGCCCTTGGACTATAGAGACAATGTCTCTCAACGTGCCTCTCTGGTCCCTGAAGCACCACTTCAGACGGCCGCAATTCTAGGGCCACGCCTCCCATCCAGCTCTATTGAACCGTCGATGCCAATCGAACGAGCGAGCCCATCTCGTCGGCCTGCGGAAAACAGGACGAAGTGTCCTCACCCAGACTGCGGGCGCGAATTCCGCGACCTAGCCTCCCACATGCTCACACACCAAGAAGAAAGACCCGAGAAATGTCCAATAGTGACATGCGAATACCATACAAAAGGGTTTGCACGCAAGTACGACAAGAACCGACACGCTCTTACGCACTATCGCGGATCTATGGTGTGTCCTTTTTGCCCCGGAGTTGGCAGCCCGTTCGAGAAAGTCTTTACACGCGCCGATGTATTCAAACGACATTTAACTGCAGCGCACCAAGTCGACCAGACAGGCCACAGCAGTGGTCATCGACTACCCGGCGGCGAAGATCCGGCCGGGACCAAGGCGCGGTGCTCCATTTGCAAGAATGGATTCAACACTGCCCAAGACTTTTATGAGCATCTTGACGACTGCGTTCTTAGCGTGATCGTGCCGGCGTCTAGCACATCGGCTGGGCAAAGTCGGCCACAATCGCAACAATAGTGACATCAACCACAAGAATTATAACAGCTACACATCAAAGTATAGAGGTGTGCGATGAACTCGACGAGTTAGGCTACTTTTAAGGAAACGGGGTAGTGAAGTGACGGTTTTTTTCTTACCCTTTATACTACACGAATATCAAAAAGACAAAGTGCCTGGAGCACGAAAGGATTTTGGATTCTAGATACCATGAGAACTTTGGCAGCATTCGCCACCTTCATTTTATTCAATTTTTTTTGTATGATTATATATCCATATGTTGGGCATTCAGTGCGTTTTGAACTTGATGAGATAGCATGAGTTGAGAACATCATATCACCTAGATGGGAGCAAGGGGACATTATATACATTTTTGTTGTTCCATTTTATTGTATTAAATCACACACCGCAGTATCTCTATACTCGTGGTATCTTTCAAGCTTCTAGCACAGTCAATCCATGACTACATGTCGCGTACTCGGGAAATATGCCAAGCTTTTTGGGCAACGAAAAATGAAGATGGGGAAAATACGGAAAAGGACAGCGCAAAACCACAAACGCCAATGCCATGCTATGAATCGTTCGCTCCATCAAATGTGTATACATATATGTGGGGTGTTGTGGATATGTTGAGGGTCGTAAGACACAGATTGAAAAGGCAAAGATTACTTGGAGTTGGAGTCCTCAGAGGGCAAAACCGTCTTCTCGTTGACAGAATCGTCCACCATGAGGGACTCGCCGTGGCGACCAATTGTCTTGGGGCTAGAGCGCTTGAAGAATTCATGGATCTCGGGGGAGAACTCGCCGTCGTCGGGCATAGCGCCGCCTTCGGTGTCCTTGGGGCCACGGCTGGCCTGGACAAGCTCCCACTCAGCGCGCATGTCGGCAATCTTGGCACGCCAGTCGGCCTCGGGGTCGTAGGCCTTGCCAAGGCCACGGAAGCGCTCCCACAGAGACAAGTGGGTAGGGTTAACGGCAACACCATGGTACTCGTGCTCCTTACCCTCACGAATGTAGTGCCAGCGGCGCTCCTGCTCCTTGAGGTCGAGGCCGGTGGTATCGGGGAGGAAGAGCCAGGTGAGGAGCATGCCAGCGAGACCGAACCAAGGGACAACGTAGAACTTGGTCTGGTCGTCGATGTAGTTGTAGAGGACGGAGGCGAGGAGGGCACCAGACTTGCCAATGCAGGCGGAGAAGCCATGGGCAGTGGCGCGAATGGGGGTGGGGAATACCTCACCGGCGACGAGGAAAGTGACCGAGTTGGGACCGAACTGGTTGAAGAAGGACGATATGAAGTACATGGCCTGGAAGGAGTGGATTCCGGCAGGGCTGGTGTAGTGCTTGTAGTCGAAGGCGGGGATGACGAACATGAGGAAGCACATGAGAAAACCGACCTGCTGCATGTTTTTACGGCCGTACATCTTGTTGTCGATGAGTAGAGAAGCGAGGTAGTAACCGCACATAGAGACGGTGATGTTGACGAGGTTCCAGGTCCAGGTGGTGAAGATGGAGTGGTCGTCACCAGAAATGACCTTGATGAACTGACCCTGGAAGAGCTTGTTGCCGTAGAAGAAGACATCATTGCAGAACCAGGTGCCAGCAGTGGCCAAGAGGCGGCCGCCGAAGTGGGTGAAGCAGTATCGAAGAGCGTTCAGGTCGTAACCGGTGACGTTAGAGCGCTTCTTGGCCTCGGCGAGCTGCTTAGAAGCGTTGGGCATACGGTAGGTACGGTAGTAGAGCAACCAGAGAGTGCCAATGGCGGGGAAGGCGAAAGAGAGACGGAAAGTGTACTGAGCGGCAGAAGTGGTGTAGGGCGGCGAGCTCTGTCCCTTGTTGAAGATGGCAAGGAGGACGATCAGGACGACCTGGTTAACGAACTGACCCCAACCCTGCATTAGGAAGGCAGTGGTGACTCGGCGACCACGGTGCAGACGATCCTCGCGGGTGGAGAGCTTGCCGTCGGTAGAGGCACTCTCGAGAGATGAGGTGGCGGTGATAGGATACTCGCCGCCGACACCGAGACCGTAGAAGAAGAGGGACCAAGCGTAGCAGATGACCCAGCCCTGGAGAGTAAGACCCCAGCTGGCCGTGAGCATGAGGAGACCGATAAACATGATGGCAGCATCTTGAATGAGACCCCAGCGTCGGCCGACCCAGTCGCCAATGACCTGTAGAAGAAGTCAGTATCAGTTCAGCTATATGAGTTGGGTATAAGTGACGAGGGCGTGGGTGTTGAGAAGTGACAACAGGGAATGCGAGTCAGTAAGGGACTTACACCAACGACAGCCTGACCAACCATGATACCGATGATTTCAAGATAGGTCACACTGGCAGTCCAGTTATGGGCGCAGACCTTGGGACCGTCTTCATATTTACTGTCCCAGCATTGGGGCCAGGCGGCCTTGAAGAGAGGTTCGAGGTTACCAATGGAGAACAGAACGTAGCCCTCGAGACCGAGGCCAGCTCCGGGGATGACGGCATGGCGGAAGTACCAGGAGAGAGGCGACAGAGGGTCCTCCTTGAACATGCTCCAGGCAGTCTTGGCCTCCTGCTTGGCAGCTTGGTTGTCGACCTTTGAGACGAAGCGCATGCGCTGGACCAAGGGCAGATCGGCCCAGTAGACACCGTCCTCGGTGTACGAGTCGTCGGGACGGGTGACATGACTGAAGATGCGGCGCTCAGCAGCGGTGCCATGGGCCATGGGCTCGTCCGGATCGTCGCTGTCCGGGGGTCCATGCGGGATGGGGATCTCGCCGGGGATGGTGGCGGCGTCGTGATGTTTGTGAACCATGGTGATGGCTGAAGGCGTGGACGGCCTGCAATTGAATAGCCAGACAAGGTTTGGCGAGGCTGAATGGGAAGCAAAGGCTTTGCCGGTGGGATTTCTGATGTGCGGCAGAGCGGATACAAGTATAGCTGTGCCAGACACCAGGGAGGCGAAGGTGTATAAAACACCAAAAGGAAAGAGGTGTATGAGAGGCAAGGAGTCCCGATTATCTTTGACCCAGGTCAAATCAAGGACTTCCGGCTTGCAATTGACTTGGCTCGTGTCAACTCTGAAGAGGAATTGAAAACTCGAAGCGTTTGAGAGGGCGAGGATGGGCAGTATTTGAATCAGAACAACGACCGACGTAGTCGGCGTCTGGAGCATGGAGATCCAACACAGGTCGGCCGAGCATCGTGAGAGTCGGGCAGCCAGTAAGAATGCGTAAATTAACCTCGTGGGAGAACGTGTGGACGAAAGCCGATCTCTGGGGTCAATTTGGGGGCGTGTGTGGGAGGGAGGGAGTGGGAGTTGTAAATGAAAGCTCCCGTGCTCAGCAGAACCCACGCGCAGGTCGCCGCCTCGCCTTCAGGGACCAGAAGCTTGGACGGCGGGAAGCAGAGGCAAAAGCTTCAAAGGAAGGAAAAAAATAATAAAAGCGGGTTTGCCATTGGCTTAGCTCTACAGTAGAGCCGGGAAAAGGACCAGGGGTGGCTTGGTGTGAGTGAGTGTGCGAGTGTGGCAGACGCGGGCAGAGTGGGATGCAGATGGCGATGTCCCATGGGCCACGGTGGATGAGGGAGGGCCCTTGTCCCTTGTCTACCTAGCTAGATCTCGAGGCTAGATGCTGACAGACGGAACGGCATGAGCCTCGGCGATGGGCGGGTGATGATGATGAATTGAATTGCCCAAATAGCAGACCGAGCACGGCGAATGCTGAGTTTGCACGGCATCTTTTGCCGTCTAAGAAGAGAGACGGCGATGACGTCTGTCTGTATGTACCCATGGCAGGAGCGCACGGTGGGCGAGGGCGACCAGCATCTGCACGTGCGGCTACGGGAACGCTGCTTGGCACCCAAACGCTCGAGGGAGGAGCTGTCCGCAGAGGGAAAGAGCTCTCGTGACCGGCTAATCGGCATCTCTGACCCGCATTCGAGGGCAGCAAAAGGGCCCCAAGGGCTGATCATTGCTCCAAAAAACACATCATGGCATTAATCAACCCGAGCTCACAGGCGCAGGACCCTCTAAAACCGACCCTCTTTGCTTCTTGAGCAGCCATTCGGAGCTTGTCAGAGGGCACGACGCTCGCTCACACACCACCACCACGGCCCGCCCGTTTCCTTTTTTATTTTTTCCGGCTCTTCTGTTTCATACAAAAACCTTCGATTTGTCCCCTCGGTGTCCCAATCCAGATACCGATGCAAAGGAAGCCATCCATCCATGGTTTTTGCACCCCATTGTTCGGATCTCCGGATCGCTGCTTCTCTGTTCTGAACTGAAGCAAGTGACTTGCCGTTTCTGTTTTTGACGCCTGCCAAGTGCCAAGTCGCTATTTCCCGCCTCGGCAAACGCCTGGGAGCCGCAACCGAGGACCAGGCACCGCCATTGGCCAGAAGAGCCTGATGAGAAGATGGGAAAAGGGTACAAGGTACTTGCTGTGGGGTTCTCATGCACGTGCTCCGACGACATCTGCCCGATGCGGAAAATGGGCACGCGACACCATGTTTCCCTCCTCCCTCTTCTCCTCCGCGTGAGACGTCGTCGACTCGACGGCACAGCCAGAAAGGGACCCCTGCCACACACACAACTCAATGCTGATGCTAAAATACAACCCTAAAACACAGACAGCGTGGCTTTCTTTCTTACTCTAAATCCGTCCAGCCAGGTTTGTTAGACCAACGGCGGTGGAAAAGCTTCTTTTCTGTCCGTGCCACTCCAGATCGTCGTACCATGACGAAGCTCACCCGTGTCTCCGTAACAACTCATCAACACCATAAAAAGATCTCCAAGATCTCCCCTCCGAGTATCCATCTTTTCCAGACAGCGTCCACCCTGTGAAACCGCTCCATTACGTACCCGTCTCGAATGCAAGCCTCACAAGCCTCGCACAAGACACAAGACGCGCCATCTGCATGCGTGGAATTGCCTCGACTCGCGACTGGCCTCGCCTCGGCCCTTGACTCGCATATGCCATCCAAATCGTTCGTGTGCTCGGTGTCCATTTCTGGATGTCAAGTCCAACGGTTGTCGGAGGCTCGCGCGCACACCACTACGGGGAACAAGTGACTCTCGGGCCTTGGATACCAGCCAACCATGGTTCAATCCTTCATCTCCCCGCTGCCTCTCCAACAACTCATGGATACCTCGTAACCTAATGAAACTCTCCCTCCACGCACAACGTTTCTCCCCTTACGTTTTCATAGTCAATCTTTGACTTCTCCAACCCAGCATTCCCAGCCCCCGCGCGCCTTGAATAACCATAACACCATGCATGCTTTGCGAGCCCGCAACCCAGCGAATGGCACTTGTCCATCTCTCTCCACGTACGTCTCTTTACCCGGGGTCGATTAGCTAGCTATTTGTAACTAATGGTCTTCGCTTCCACAACCCCGGCCCGGTTCAGCAACAACATAACCACCGGCTTTTGAGGGCGTCTACTATCGCGCTAGCTTACCGCCAGGTCTGGGCTTGCATGGCTGCCGGTTCCAAGGCTTCACCTAGCCTGTCTTTGCTCTGGCCTCTCGGCCGATCTCGTACGTTGGCTTGTAAGACAAGATCTGTGCACCCATGCCATCTTCTTCTGGATAACCTGTCACCTCCCATCACAACAACTCCTTGTTTCGTCAGGGTTCATTCCCCCTACATCTGCCGGCCTTGTTCTACCGGATCCTCCCCCGCCTCACTTTTCTCCAGGTTGAAACGCAGATTAACTCAACTTTATGCTTACACCACCATGGACAAGGATACATCCCAACAAATGTAGGTAACAAGGTATGTGTCTTGCTTGCTGTAGTTGCTTGCTTGTTTGTTTGTTTGCTTGCTTGCTTGGAATCTCTAGTACACCATATCGTCGCATATCGCTCGGGCAGGCCTGTTGAATAATACATAGACGGGTAAAGAGCAGTACGCAACAGCAGCAATCCACTAGAGGTCACTCATTGTGATGAGAGACCCCAAGTCATGTCCCGCTGCTGTTGCTTGTTCCCTTCACCTCAAACCACCATCCCATCCCATCGATTGTCGCCGCCACTACTCCTAGCTGCTTTAATGTAGCTGCGATAGCAACTCATAACCACGAATGGGATATCCCAGTTTCTCAATAGCCTGCCCTTTTGTTTTTTTTTCCGCTTTCTTGTTTGAGTTTGTCCAAGTCTTCTTCTGCTCGCCCAACTCTTCCCCCCTCACCTCAACCCAAAAAGAAAGACCAGACAACCAAAGTGAAAAACTCCGTTTCCCTTTACCGCCGGATACACTCTTGAATATCTCACGCGATTCCAGTCTGTTCGTCTGCATGTCCCTCCTAACAAAGTTCCTTCTTCTTAGCGACTCTGCGCTCAAATCACAAGGCCTCCGTTTCCACTCTTCAACTTGACGAAGTTGTCTCCGCTCAAACGCCACGCTGCATATCGTAGATACAAAGGAAATGTCAAAGTAACAAAAATAGAACTTGGCAAAGATATGTAACATGTCAGGTTTCTAACATGTCACAGCCGAGTTGCTCTGCACAACCCCATTGGGTCATCTTTACTTCCCGACTGGCCTTGGTGTCGCCTCGTCGTCTTCACCGCCATCACCATCGACCCGCGTCGTTGTCAGAGGCCGGGGCGTGGCATCCACGCTGTCAGTCCCGTCCTTGTCATTCTTGGGCGTCTCTCCCTCGACCTTCAACCCCGTGTCGGGGGGTGTCTGTGCTGTTGCTGACGCAAGCGCTCCGCCATCGAGAAGTCCCATCTCCATCTCCTTCGATGGTGTTGTCACAACTTGCGTCACGGCCTCGGACGTGCTTTCCGATCCCATTGTCATGCTGTCGTGGCTGTTCGCCCGCATCATCTCGATTCCGAGCTTGGAGCTAGGGAGATTTGTCTTGCCCAGCATTTGTTGGCTGCTGCGCCCCAGGTGTTTCTCTCGCCCGCTTCCAAGCTCCTCATCTTCATCATCGGCAGACTCAGTTCCCTCTGCGGCTCTTTGCTCGGACCCTTCTCTTTTCCCTTTAAGCTTATCACTAGCCCGTGGCCGATGCTCCATCTGTGCTGGGGCTGACTGCTGGGCCAAAAGTTGAGGAACTCCCTTTCTGGACGCCTCGATCATATCGTTGTCGGTTGTGATATTGAGGCCCCCTTCATCCCATTCATTAGTTGCCTTGCGACTTATGACAACTGGCACTTCGTCCGTCGTCACCGATTCCGAGTCGCCAAAGAGTGATGAGCTAATTGAATCTTCTCGGCTCGACATCATGGCTGTCCCAAGTCGTCCGGCAAAGATAGATGAGCCTGAGGTCGGGCTATCCTCGAGTCGGGTACTGGCCTTCCGAATCCCCAATGGCACCGGCCGGGGCATACCCCCCGATGAGGTTTGCCCTGGTGATTCGGGCCGCCATTGACACAGACCTCGGAGCACTTCAGTCAGCTTCGATGAGCTAATGGGCTTCTCAATCAGTGAGTCAAAGTAGTGGGGGGCTTGGAGCTCCTTTAGGTAGGCAGTGATGGCCACGATTGGCGTGTGTGAGTTGGCATTCTTGGTCTCTCTGATCATACGTGCCACATCGGCTCCATTGATCTGGGGTAACTGATACTCAAGGAAGATGACATCGAATTTGATCTCGCTCATCGAATACCGAACAGCCTCAGACCCGTTTGGTACCGAGATGGTCCGGCATCGGAGCTTCTCCAACAGCTTCTCCATAACCATACGGGAAACCGGGTGGTCCTCGCAGATCAGAACGTCCAGAGGCCGAAAAGTAGGTCCTCCATCAAATGCAATCTGCGATAAGCGTCTTGAGCTCTGTCTGCGCCGCTGTACTCGAAGTAGGGCATTGTGCTTCTCGCCTTCATTGTCCGACGAAGACGGGGACATGTCAAACACCTGGCTTCTCCGGTTTCGATGATGATGCAGAATGTCGGACGCGACAGGGCTACCGTCTTGGGACTGTGAGCCCACAGTGAGCGACCTCGACCGGCCAGCTGAAGAATTGCTTGACTGTCGTGGTGTTGCCATTGTTTTCTGAGGCGACAGAGATAGTGGAGGTGGCGCCGTGCCACGGGTCTTGGCAGGGACAGGAGACGACGATGTTACCGCAACCGTGGTGGCGGCCTTCTGCAGGCTTGGCGGTACCTTGGGTATTTCAAAGGCTGAACTAGGCTGCAGAGTTGCCGCTGTCGATTGGTGGGAGAGGCTAGACGAATTACTAGACGCCTTCCGTCGCCCATCTGCTCCTTGTCCGGCGACGAACGAAACAAGCAGCGGCGATGAAGGCTGAGAGGCACGGCTCGGTGACGCGTTTGCATGGTTGAAACCGGAAGGCGACTGCGCTCGGTTCGTTGCTTTAGCGTTGGAGATTGTCCTCGATATAGGGTTCGAAAGCACAGGGCTGCCCTCGAGTGAGGGTGCAGGCGATATAACACTGCTTGCAGCTCCTGGGCTAACAGAGGACTGCTTGCTCTGGGCTGCCAGAGCTTCGGCACGCAGTTTTTGAATAACGTCCTTGTTGGCCTTCTCTAGTACAGGAAGATTCTTGAACGAAAAGGATCCAAAATCATCCATCGCCACCGGCTCGCTCAGGCGTCTTGACTTGAGATCGCGTACATGAGGCGGAATATGCAATGGCATGAGCTTCCGGTTTATCGAGTTGACTTGCGATCGAACTCGGGACAGGGCGTCATGAGGCCGTTCAGCATACTCAGAGCCAGCTGTAGAGGACGGCGGTGACGTTTGGTCCTCCATCTCCTCCGCGAAAGATTGCAAGACAGCGCCTCTGGCATCAAAGTACTCGGTATCCTCTGGGTTCTCTGGCTGTGGTACAAACTCGGCCTCGTCTTCAAGGAGCGTATCCCAGTTCACATCCTGGAACCAGGGGTGACTGCGGATTTCTTCGCCACCAGAAGAGAACTTGTCCTCTCGGTTAGAGCCCAAGCGCTGCTGTGGTTCCATGCACAAAAGCTTGTTAATCAGGTCCTTGGCCTCCTCGGAGATAGGCTCGCATTCATTCTCGTCGGGCCATTGGATCTTTCGGGCCAGGATGTTCTCAAAAACGTGTTCAGCCTCGCCAGCATGGAAAGGAGGGATACCGTAGAGAAACTCGAACAGAATACAGCCAACAGACCACCAATCACTAGTTTCGTCCTGCTTGTCACCATTTATGGTTTCGGGGGCCAGGTAGTCCGGTGTGCCCACGAAGCGTCGGTTGGTATCTTCGGGGTTGAACAAGGCCATCGGAGGAGGCATCATATTGGAAGGTGGAAGGGAGTTTCTAGCATGACTATCCATGCTGATCTTCGAGTTGACGCTTGCAGGCAGATCCGGGGAGCCCTGGGTGATCACCTCCTCATCTAAGGGTGACTTGATGCTGTTTGACTGAGATGCCGCCTCGGGATCATTCAGTGAGAAGTTGGTAACCATATGAGCTAGAGTCTCGCTGCCGCCACTATCACTTCGATGAGTGCCCGAGACCCTGCGTGGCTCTTGGCCCAGACTGAAATAGGAGGGCTGACCCAAGCTGCCAACATCTGGTGTCATCTGCGGAGTTGCGCTGGGCGAATGGACATGGCCATGCAAGTCGAGCGATGTAGACCTAGAGGACGCAATGGAGGCAGACCGTGCAAAGGGACCTTGCTTTAGCAGATCCGGTGTCCCATCCGAGTTCTCACTATTCAAAGCACGCTTCTGTCGGCCAACCAGACCCATTCGAGAAAGACCAAAGTCAGTGAGCTTAAGGTGGCCTTTCTGGTCAATGAGAAGGTTATCAGGCTTCAAGTCACGATGAATAATGCCGCGGCTATGGAGATGCTCAACACCCAAGACAACCTCGCCGAGGTATTTTTTCACCCATTCCTCAGGGAGACCGCCAAGAACTTTGATGAGTGAAGCACAATCGCCGCCATTCAGATATTCCATGACAAGATAGAGATAGTCCTTGCTCGAGAACGTCCAGTAAAGCTTGGCGACAAAGTCGCTCTCCCCTTGCCACATCATGATGGCGCGCTCGGCTTTGACGTTGCCGACCTGGTTCTTGGCAACCATGTCGGCCTTCTTGAGAACCTTGATTGCGAAGTACTCTCCCGTCGACTTCTTCTTGGAAAGGTATACACTACCAAAAGCACCCTTGCTGATAGGCTTGATGATCTCAAAGTCCTTGATAGAGGGCTGTGTTGGTCGAGGCTGTGGGGGGGCTTGGTTGGCACCCAGGCGGGGTGATGGTGGTGGCTTCATGACGAAGTCAGATATAGCTGCTGACGACTGTCTTCTGTGATGTCTGTGAGAATGTGGTGCCGGGGAGCTAAAATCGCTGCCGGGGAGCATGGGCGATGCCTCCGGGGACACCATCCCTTCTTGAGACATGGGAAACCCTCGAGCCTTGATCCGCAAAGGTGAAGATGGCTGTGCTGGTCTGGATGGGGACTCCTGGCGATGAGGAGAGGAGGTACCAGGCAGAATGAGGCTCCTTCGGTGTCGTCGTCGAGTGCTTGCAGCACGCCTAAGGTCGCCGAATTCTGAAATTGGAGACTCAGTCCTAGGTGCATTACGAGATGCAACCGACGATGACCGGAAACTTCCTTCGCTATCGACAAGCTCCCCCTCCAAGTAGAGTGAGTCTCGGCGGGTGTCTCGGGCTTGAGTACCCAAATTACTGGGACCACCAAAGTGTGACCTAGGAGTGGGACACTCTTTCGGACTGCTGGATCTAGTGGATGCGATGAAGGACGTGGGACGCGACCGGTTTTTCCTGTCGGATGATATATCCATCTGACGCAGCGCCGTAGCCAGAGCAGAGGGGCTGTTCAGAGGCTCTGTGAAGTTCTGGCTTTCCCGACGGTCGGCTTCTCGGGGCTCGGATGGAAGTGATTCAGGGGGGGGCACCTCGTCATCTCCACCATCTTCCTCACATGTTTCACATTGCTCGTAGTCTTCTGGGCCAAGTTCCTCTTCCTCCGACGAATCGGTCAGGTCACCAGCAGCAATGCGTGCTGCCTTCCTCAGGGCCTCGTCAATACAATCCTGGACGAGGCAGGCCAGTTCAATCCGAATACGCTCGGCGTACTCGATGATTTTGCGGTGACGGAAGACGGCATCGACCTTGGCTCTAGCAACCTTTTCCGTATCAGCACACAGAAGAGCCAGACCTTGTTCCTGTTCCAACGTGTTTGTGCTTGGGGATTGCCATTGCAGAACCTGCGATATCCGGGATTCTGATTGTGGCGATTGGGTCCGAAACTCGCCGTTGTTCTGCTGGGTGGAAGACTCCTTGATAGCAGGTGTGCTAACTTCAATTGCCGTATCGCAAAGATCCATGAGGAGCTCCACGATTCGAGCTTGAGGTCGGCGTACGGCGAACGAGCGTGCCCTAGTATGCCCAAGTCCACCAGAACGCTCCCTTGATCGGGGCAAAGAGCTGCCGGGTGATGACTGAGTTGACGGAGGTGGCCCGATGGGTAGGCCCTTGTACTCGGCAATGGGAAGGGATGATTGATCACCAGCCAGTGAGCGACTCTTGCGAGCTTCCAGGGCGTCGAGGACCTTGACGATAGAGTGCCGGTGCTCGGTCAAGTTCTCTTGGGCCATCTGCACATCCATTTCGGCTCGATGCTCTTGCAGGCAGAGATCAGTGTGCTTCTCAAACCACCAGCGGGGGATCTGGCGCTCGCAGATACGGCACAGAACCGGAGGTGGGGGGTCTTGTTGCTCAGGTTCGTCGAGCCCACTTTCGGCGAGCTGAGTCAGATAGCTAGCCAGAACCTCAGCACCAGAACCTAGCGAGTTGACAATAACGTTGGGGAGGTCAATCTTGATCTCTCGAGGAGCGATCCAGGGACGCAGCATCCACATGATCTATAAACGAGTAGTTGTCAGTATTGCGAGGGGGTGTCAATGCAGGACTGTGGAGGCCTTACGTGACTTTCACCACCCGAGACGCTGTCGTACACCATGATGCCCTGGGCTTCAAGGTCGACAGTCTGTGGCTGCTGGTTCTCGGGGTCGTTCTGGAGATCGTCGATCGACAGCAGCTTCGAGAGGGGGCCGAGCTGGACGGCGAACCGGACTCTATGGCTTCTGGAGTCATCCTTCTTCATAGATTCAACCACTTCGGTGAAGACATTCTTGTTATCGCTGACTATCAAGTCGGAAATGGGGAGTCCGTTGACCGTCTCGAACTGGGTGCCCACAACGTCGGTCCAAGACGGACTGACCCATTTGATGGTGCCGTCGAGATTGAGGTCTACAATGGTATTCAGTGTCTGCTCGGCCGCTTCGCGGAGTTCCTCGCGTTCTTCCCGGATGTCCTGGCTCAAAGACCGCTCCATGGCAGTCACCTGCTGTGCCCTAAGAGAGGCGACGGCCGGGGGCGCCAACGAGGCACCCGACGGCGAGTCCATGGCGTCTCAAAGGGGCTGCACCTGCTCAATCTGGGTACGATGCAGTATTTGGCGTTTCGTGGTTGTCGTCGGGCGTGGGATGTTGGGCCGGGAGCCCGGCGAGAGGGCAGCTGGTGGTGACTCGGTCCAGCAGGAAGCACAAGTGGGGAGACTCGGGGTCTGGCAAGGGCGCCAGAACTACAGACCCGCGAAACTCGGAGACATGACTGAGAGTCGACAGCGAGCGAGATCTCGGGCTGACGCTATGGACAAGTCTTGGACATGGACCGTGAGAGAAGTCGAGGTCGAAGTCGAGCTTGGGGCAGCCGTCTTGGAGCACTTGGAGCCGAGGGGACTGGCTGGTTGTGCGAGAACGGGACCGGGAACGGGAACGGACACGACCAAGCCGACGACGTGGGTACCTGCTCGGGGCGCGGCAGAGGGAATTGACGGAAGCTGCTCTCGACAGGGCTTCGAGGCCGTTTCGTTGGCTAAGACTGCTTGAACCCGCACGAGTTGGTTCGAGTATTTGTTGTCCGAGACGCTCGAGAGTCGGGGGTCAGAGTCGCCGTGCAAGCCTCGAAGGGGGAGAGAGACAAAGTTCAGGCGCGTCTGCGTCGGTCCCTCTCATGATACAATAAGCGGGGAAGGCGAAGCAAGAGGCCAATGACGGCCCGCCTTCGGGTGACTAGCTCCTACTGAAGTCTGCTGAGCTGTATGTAGTGCTGCTGCGGGCACCTCTTTTTTTTTTTTTTCTTCCTCCTCGGGCGGCGGCCCCCAGGCTGTGTAAGATGCACGCCGTGTCCGCTATTGTCACTGGAAACGACACCTCGATCACTGAGTTGGGGGCTTTTTTAATCGCCATGCTCGCCTAGTAAATAGTTCCGTGCTCTCTGAGGCAGTGTTTCTCCATTGTGTCAACGTTTCAGACGGCCTACAAACAGGATGGGGCAGGACCCCTCTCTTCCTCGTCTCCTTGTTTGTTTTTGTCTTTTCTGTTATTAACCTTTCGGATCATTATTTCACCTCGACGCCTGCTTGGCCCCCTGAGGATGAGGGTTCGTTTCCATGGACCCAATGCAAGAAAGGTTCCATCAGAAAAAGGCACGGTGGATGGGCGAGGCATTGATTATCCCCCCCACGTGCCTCACGCACTGTAGGAGTCGTCGTCCTTTGTCCGTGCCGATCGAGATTCCATCCCCAAATGGACTCCCGCCCAGACCCTTGGATGGAACCATTCTGTGCTACGGCTGCTGGATAGAGACAGAGCCAGAGCCAGAGAGAAAACAGTTTGCCATCAGGTGCCTGGTCTGAGCTGCAGGACGGGAAACACGAGGGAGCGTAAAACTGATGATCCCTTCTGGTTTCTCCCCTTCTTCTCCGCCTTCTGTGGCCGCATCTGCAACTCTCCCCCCACCAATCGACAGCCCAATGGCGCCAATGCTGCAACAGTCTCACCCTACGCTTGCCTACCGCCAGAGAGAGTACTGTACAGTACCACCCCTCAAGCACCCCCCGGGCCCCGGGGCGAGGAGAGCGCGGATCTTGAAGGCGTCGTCGACCGCTGCCTCGTTCCCCAATGGCCGTTGCCCGGAAGTCGACCATGGGATTCAAGAATTGAGCCACCGGCCGACAGCGGGCGTCGCGGAGACGGGCCGGATATGGGCAAGACAGCAGATTTCGTCAAGCCGCATTTGATTTCGTGCCTAGCTCTACAGCTAAAGCAAGCGTCTGTTGCTGGGGAGGGGGCTTTGTCATGCCTCTCTCTGTCTCTTATGTGTTGTCTGTTGATTCTGTAACATTCGTTACTCTTCGTTCCAGCAACGAGGGACTCCAGAGTCAAGCCTCGACTATCTTGGCAATTGGACAGTCAAAGTCGGCCCCCCAGCCGTTACTGTAGAGTTGCTCCCTCTTCTCTCATGCAAAATTCCACATTGTTCACCTCCCTCACATTACACACATGGCCCTCACCTCACCCATACCGGCCTGCCTGCATCTCGTCTCCTCGGGTTCTTGCTCTCTCTCCGTCTCTTTCCCTCCCTCGCATGGTGGTGCAATGTTCCAGGTTCCGGGTGCTAAGGTACATGTTATCACTCGCATGTAGACTAATAAAACTCCAGGTTGTTTCGGCCCCCCATCTCCATATCCATCCATATCCATTCATGGTAAAATGCATTGTTTATGCGTCCCATCCCCTAATCGAACGACATGGGCGTTGCTATTGGGCCTTGAATCACAGACACCGTTTAGTGAGTCACGCTGGTGTTGTTAATGCTCACCGCCGTCTGCTGTTTCGCCCTCGTTTCTTCCTCTCCAGCTCCGAATCTACCTAGCTTATCCGCTCGGATCAGTCTTGTTCTTGTCGGATTACTGCAGCAATGAGCTGATCCGGATGCCGTTTCCCCTCTCACCCACCCCCAGCTTTTTTTTGGGACCTTCTATTAACTGGCCTGCTTACTCAAGCGCACGCTTGTTTTAGCCCTCCCGCCTGTCCCCCTGACCAGCCCAAACGCGCAACCATCACCATGATTGCACCACTATCTCCATCTATCCCAGGCTCCCGCCCACCGGCGTCGGCTTGCAAGCCCGCCTTTGCAGGGCTCAGTCACTCCCCTCACCTCGCATCGTGCATCCACATCAACTGCCGGTGCTTTCCAAGCAATGCGCCTCATCACCGGCTGTTTTCTTTTTCTCTTGCTCTGAGGGGATTGCCTCCATCACATGCCCTGCAGCTCTGGCCACCTCCGACTATAACGCCCGTCGGTTATGGCGCCCCCAATGACGCCCGCCTGCACGTCCTAGCGAATAGACACCCTCTCGTCTCCAAGCCATTCATTCCCTCCCACCATCTGTTCGAGACACTCATGCAACGATGATGACAAAAGAGACAAGCAAGAACCGCCTTCTCTGCCGTGACCAGCTGGGAGGCAACAAGGCATGGCATCATTCCAGCCAGGGTGTTGTGCCTGGTGTTTGCAGATATGCCCTCTTGCACATCCGCCCGTGTGGCATGACAGCGAAGAGATCGAGATGATGCTCCAGCTAAAAGAGAAAGATTTGCTGTATATCGGTTTACGATGCAGCTGCCGACTTACAGCAGCAGCCATTGTTCCTTCTGCGCCTCCAGTATCTTTCCCTTCTCTAGCCACAGCTCCTCGAGCCATGTCGCCAACTCTTCGTCTCTGGTCGGCAGGGATTCAATGGGGAACCGTCGAGCATGCACGTGGAATTTGTATCCACCCTGTTCGCTGAGGCTGGGCGCGCTTAACGTCTCCCACATTGACGGTGCTTTCTGGAACGTCCCTTGGTGCTGATAAGCGACAGTGAAGTCGTAGATAGCCTTGACGTGAGGCGCCTGTCGCAGATGCTGGACCGTAGCAATGAACCCCTTAGTGCGCGGGTAGAGCAGATTCTTGGGCTGCCGCCGATTTGCCAGTTTGCAAAAGTCTATCGACTCTTGGTACTTGGCCGGGGTGAAGCGAGTACCCTCGCTGAAACTGATCAGCCCTGGTTCGTGAGGTCAGTTTCATCCGTGATCGACAAACAATGCCTGCCTGCCTGTCCACAGCCCGACAAGCACTTACAGGTGGGAAAACCTTTCTGGACCATGTTGGAAAAGACACGATCAAGCTCGCTCTTGTCTCTGAGCCAGTTTCGGCTGACCAGTGGCATGCCCATGGCCCAGAGACCCCATCCGAGGAAGGGAACTAGACGTAGCTGAACCTTGGCAAAGTATCGACACCTGCCGAGCATGCCTGCTCGCATGGCCAGCGTCTGGATGAGATAAAAGTCGGACCAGGCGACGTGGTTGGCTACGACAATGGCCGACTCGCCCGGGGGCAGGGCGTCACCAGAGACGGAGATGTGAGCACCGTTGGCACGGGTGAAGATGAGCTGGATCCATGCCCACACAGACCGGGCAACATGGGAGGAAGCATCGTAGACGAGCCGCGGAGAGACGAGCTTTAGTGGCAGCAAAAGCGAGAGAACAACGTCTGCCGAGAAGAGATAGAGAACCCAGGGCGCAGTCAGAGCGATGCCTCGAATGTGGTTCCGCAGAGGGCCGTTCTGAGCCATGATGACAGCCAAGTGCAAAACTATTCTTTATAACCCGTCTCGGCAGTGAATGGTGCTGTGGTTGAGGCTCATGATTCCTTTTACAGTGTTTCTGGCTGGACTTACAAGTGCAATGGATGACGACATTGACCCCCGACAGAGCCGACTCTAACTAACACCTGGATGGCGGTTGCTATTGGTTGATTGGTGGTCAGGGCGATACGTTTTTTTGCTTTTCGGGTCCTGTAGCGGTACGCTTCTGATGCGCAGCGACAAAGCACATGTCAGCTCGATACGCGATACAGCCTCAAAGATGTCTCATGTGCTTGTCCTCGTTGGCGGGTTCCTTGTCTTGACCCAAGCCTCCCGTCCTCACGGCAACGTCACGACACGTTCCTGAAGCCCCTCGCAAACGCTCCTTCAGAACATGTCTCCATAAATAGCCGGGAGACTATGTCTGGGTATCAGTGCAAGCCCAGGAATTCGGCTAGCTGGTTGATGCTTTCTAGGAGACCAGTCTCGGAAACTGGCATATGGTTTCGCCCCTCCTCGAACACAACGGTTGGTCCCATTCTCCCTTTCGGATACGTAGCAATCCACATCGTCAAGCAGTCCAACAAGGGCATTTCAGAGTTTTGGCGATAACGGATGTAAAAGTCCGTTGGCGGCCGCATCGGGTTTGGGCTTTGGTAGGATCTGGGCTTGGGGAGCGGAGAATGCGGGGGCTGTGTTGATCACAGAGACAAGACACAGACAAGCGCCCTCAGTTCCTCTGCTTAGGTTTGCTCTCAAGCTAAACTGTGCGATACTGCTTTGCCTTCTTTCCTCACCTTGCTTGGGTCGTCAGCACAGGTTTCCTACAAAACTGCCATAACCAATTGGAACAAGCTGGCTCCGACTTCGCCGACGCCCGCCGCCCAGGGCTTCTCAGGCAGCTCCCGCTTTGCCCGCTTACACTCCGCCCACATCGGTCCCGTCCTGCCGAATCAGACCTAGCCTTACTAAGCCATTGACGGCTCCCTCCATTCCGAGGCGCTCCTGCGGTTCTAGAACCTCACCCGACACAATCATCTACGGTGCTCCCAAGCGGACTGTTCCCTCTCTCATCATCGGTTCAAGCCATAATAAACCGTCCGGTCGGCGCTTCTCGTCTACCAACCACTCCTGCTCAGTAATTGAAGGAAAACCTTCAAGCTTCCCCGGCATTGGGCTCCGCGATCGAGGTGCCCTCGGGGCATATCGCATATCGAATTAGTCACAGCGACGACACAGCCAGTATGTTGCCCGGCTCCCACGGGAGATGACCAAGCCACGACGGCTATTTCTCCACGGCCCATGGTTGCAGCATTTATTATTCGTTTACTCGTTGTGCTCTTATCAATCTCTCAACTCTAACCAGTTTCTGTTCTTTTCAGGGAGCCTACAAGGCTATCGCACAGAAGTAGCCAACCATGGCTAACTTCAACCCTCACATGCCCGGCCTGACAGAGCGTGATATATCTTCGTCGCTATCACCGGAGCGAGGGGTTGCAAGCTCGGAGGATGACAGGGCCGGCGCCTCAGCTCTTGATCCAGAGTTCTACAAGAATCTTACCGACAAGAGAACGACACGGGGTAGGTATCCTGGCCTTGGGTCCTGCCGTTCGTAAGACTAATTCGCGGCGTCAGACGGGAACCCGCCTAAGAAGCGAGGCCCTAAGCCCAACAGCAAACCTGCTCTTACGCGTCGTCAAGAGCTGAACCGACAGGCACAACGGTATGTTGGCTGGCCGTGTTCACGTTGGTGCTCATTTCTGACCTTGTATGACATTCACCAGAACTCATCGCGAGAGGAAGGAGCTCTACATCAAGGCTCTAGAAGATGAGGTCCTCAGACTCAAGGAAGTCTTTAGTAACGTCTCTCTGGACAGGGAGAGGCTAGCCGAGGAGAACAAGCGACTACGAGACACCTTGACACAGGCTGGACTTCAGTATGGGAGCCCGTTCGCCGCGGGGAGCGCAACCAGCCGCGGCCCTGGCTCGTCCAGCACGAATACGCCCCCTTTGACTTCGCACTCGACTGCGCCCTCTGTTTCTTCTCCAATTCAGTTGCCTCTGGCCGCTAATCAGGGTTATATCCCCGGTCAGCAACGTCAGGATGTGAATCCGATCATGAACCGGGGAGGTGCCGACATGGAGCAAGCAGGCATTGATTTCGTTTTAACGTACGATAACTCCTCCTCGAAGACTTCCCAATGATCCTCCCTGTGATTCGATGCGAGCTGCATCGCGCCCATGGGTGAGCTTTGGCAAGATGTGGCGGTGGTCAGGGTGGCTAACGATTTCGATGTCGAGGGATAATCTGTAGTCTCGAGAAGCCCTGCATGGCACATATCCAGTACATGATCGAGAGAGCCGCCGAGCCTGACGGTGAACCATGCGGGCATGCGCTCATGGCGTCGTGTCCACCTGATCCCTCCCCGGACTCGAGGCCAGGCTGCCCATTCGGGAACACTCATGTCCCAGTTGATGGCGAGCCCAACCAGAAGACATGGGAGGTCCCTAAAGCTGACCTTGCTACTCTCCTGGATCTCAGCAAGAGACTCGATCTTGATGGCGAGGTGACTCCCATCATGGCATGGGGCATGCTCACATCTCATCCCAGAGCGATGGAGCTCGACGCGGAGGATATGCGGAAGCTTGGCGAGGAGCTCGTCCGAAAAGTGAGATGTTACGGGTAAGTTGCTGTATTTTGGTGCCCATTTGTCTGGGGGGGTGCTGACGCGGCGGGGTAGCTTCGGGGCCGTGATGGAGGAGTTTGAGGTGCGAGATGCTATGGACAATGTTTTCGGAGGCAAGGATACTGTCATGTATGGATAGGTGGCTCATGGGGCTGGTGTCGTTGGTTGGGGGTTCTTGCATTCTTTACTTTTGTGCTTTGGGGGCGATGATACCATAGTTGTTGTAAACATGATATGCTAGGGTTATGCGAGGGTAGTCAGTGACTATCCTCAACTTTTTAACCGCTCTCAGACCTAATTTTTTTTTGTACAATCCTGCATTACTTAGCAGTATTTCTACGACTCGGCGAAAAGAGAACCTATCTCGAGGATAAAACGTCTACTGAGGATGTATAAATACCGAAGAGCGGAAATGCCAAGCTCATGATGCTGCGACCAACAGACTGAGAAGCGCCCATAACTTACCCTAGGCCAAGAGACGGAGAAGTGGCTGAAGTGGCTGAAGCGCACAACCAACGTCAAACGTGTCGCGGGGCTTGATTTTTTTCGTGCCCCACACTCCACTCCACCCCACCACAAATTCATCGTGGATGTCCAAATTCTAGCATCGCCTGTGAGAAGCGAGCGACGCAACTCCTCCTCTCCCCCCACCTTGCTCCGATCCGACTCGACTCGACTCGACTCGAACTGATTTCCGTAAACGCGCGAGCGCAGCAAGAAATCATCGTCAAGATGGCGGATTCTCTCGACTACGTTCAGATCTGCGAAAGCTGCCCCGCCGGCGACGGCTGGGGCCCGCCCGTCACATCAGAGACTACCCTCAACGGCGTGCCCTATGCGCCCTTCTCCAAGGGCGATAAGCTGGGCCGTATGGCCGACTGGACTGCCGAGGGCAAGGACCGCGAGCGTGGAGGACGAGCGCAATACAACAGGAATTTCCGAGGTAGGTTGCCCAGAATGCCCTTTGCTCCGCGCCGTTGGTGGAAATCTAGGCTCACGTTTTGACTTCTCCCTCGTACAGATCAGCAAGTCTACGGATCCAGTCACGCCGTCACATTCAACGCCCCCCCCGCCGAGGACGAATCTACCTTTTCCGTCGTTAGCAACGTTCGAGACTCAACCAAGACAAGATACGGCCGCGGTGCCGTCTTCACCCGTGGCCGTGGCCAGCGTGGTGGCCAAGCCGGTGGCCGCGGTGGCCGGACCCAGCTGCAGAGGACCGGTGCCGGTGGCCGACAGGGCTACGGCGGATATGACCGGGGCGGCCGATCTAACACGGGTGCCCGCGGCCGTCGTTTCGGCTGGAAGGACTACGACAAGCCTGCTCGCAACCGTGATGCCAGCATCAACATCAAGGCCGAGTGGAAGCTGCTGGAGGAGATTGACTTTAATCGCCTGGCTAAGCTGAACCTCGACACCGACGAGGGTGAGGATATCGACGACTATGGCTTCCTCTACTACTACGACCGCTCTTACGACAAGCAGCCTGTCAAGGGTGCCGAGAAGAAGCTCACTGCTATCGACCGGGCCGCCTACAACGTTACCACATCCTCCGACCCCGTCATCCAGGAGCTTGCCGACAAGGACGAGGCTACCATCTTCGCCACCGACAGCATTCTCTCCATGCTCATGTGCTCTCCTCGCTCCGTCTACCCCTGGGACATTGTCATCTCGCGACAGGGCAACAAGGTCTTCCTGGACAAGCGTGATAATGCCGCTCTCGACATGGTGACGGTCAACGAGAACGCTGCCGACGCTCCTCTGGATGCCGCCGACGGCAGCAAGGACACCGTCAACCAGCCCAACGCCCTCGCCGAGGAGGCCACCTACATCAACCACAACTTTGCCAACCAGGTCGTCCACGAGAGCGAGTCCTCCAAGGTCACCATGGCCCACGCCAACCCCTTCTACAACTCCTCCGAGGACACCGACCCCCCCGCTAGCAAGGCTTACAAGTACCGACGATTCGATCTGTCGACCAACGACGAGGAGCCCGTTCATCTCATTGTGCGAACCGAGGTGGATGCCGTGCAAAAGAACGCCATTAGCGGCGATGACCAGCTCGTCAGCATCCACGCTCTCAACGAGTTTGACAGCAAGGCTCAGGGCAGCGGCGGTGCTCTTGACTGGCGAAGCAAGCTCGTCACTCAGCGCGGTGCCGTGGTCGCCACTGAGATGAAGAACAACAGCTGCAAGCTCGCCCGATGGACGGTGCAGAGCATCCTGGCCAAGTCTGACGTGATGAAGCTTGGGTATGTCCTCAGCCCCCTGATTTAGTGACAATGGTTTCTCGAAGCTAACCGCGATACTAGATTCGTCTCCCGTGTGAACCCCCGCTCCAACGACAAGCACGTCGTCCTCGGCGTTGTCGGCTGGAAGCCTCGCGACTTTGCCAACCAGATGAACCTGTCGCTCTCCAACGGCTGGGGTATCGTCCGCACCATCGCCGATATGTGCCTCAACAGCGCCAACCAGGACGCCAAGTTCGTGCTCGTCAAGGACCCCAACAAGTCCATCCTTCGCCTGTACGAGGTGCCCGCTGGTAGCTTCGACGACGACGAGGAAGAGGAGGAGGAGCCACAGGCCGAGGAGGAGTAGGGGTAAGATGTTTGTGGATATTGTTTCATGACGGGGTTCTTTGGTGGAGGGATAGGGAATAAAAGGAAAGAGATTGCAGCTAGTCCCATGCTCTAATGATTTGAAGCAGTGGATGCGATCTCCCATCAGGTCCTGTATAAGGATTTCGGTTGCGGATGCAGCCTGGCATGAAAAGAATACGTGATTACTTCTGCCCGTGTCTGAATTTTATGGTGATATGCTGTACTCTTGAAGTCTCACCATGTTGTTTGGCTGTGTATTGGATGTTGAATGGTGATAAACGGACTGAGTGTGCTTACAGTCAGTTAGTCGCAGCTGGCAAGATGTGGATGCGCACGTTGGTTGAATAATATCATTCCCAGTCTATCGATTTCTGCTATACAGACCCATGTTGATCCATCCCCTTTCGCACGTCATTGACCGGTCTTGCTAGCTAAATACCTTATCTAGCCTACCAGGAATCTTGGCATTAAACTGGTAGGCGGCTACAGCGCCCTCATGGCCCCATCCCGAACCAACTGTTGCTCCAGTGTCTCCAGAAACTCCCTTGCGGGATGTCTCTCCTTTTGTAGCCCTAGCCGTGTCATGACGATGGAGGTAGCGTCGACAAGAAGCTGGAACTGCTGGGTAGTTCCATCAGCACAAGGGCTGGCGACAACTTGACTGCTGAGAATGCTGCCTGGGGAGTCGCGCAGGTCCCACATACGACGGACCTCGTCACGGAGAGAAACCCCGATGGTCGTCTGGTGATGATTCTGGTTGAAGCTTGTTCCGGCTTCAAGGAGATTGGAAAGGGTGACGATGGGGGATGTGGGCTGGTTGTCGTTCTGGTTGCGCCGATGCAGATTCGGCTGTCGAGCGTGATGCACATGAGTCTGGAACGCCTCACCGGTTGAAACTGGCTGGCGAGAAGGAGCTGCCATGCGAGGTTTGAGTCGGACATAGTCTTCAAATCGAAGGCTTAGCCCTATTCGCAAGGAAGGTTCCATGATGGGCAAAGGTAGATCAGTGGCCGCTTGTGGTCGAGGATCTGGGGCTAGCCACAGCACCGGCTTGAACCTTGGAGTCACCTCCTCGTGCCTAACAGGTTGTGTTTTCTGCCTTTTATTCGGGTGCCCAGGAACCATGGCTTCATGAGAAGCATTCGAGGGCTCTGTTCTCTTCGCTTGTCGCTCCTGAGACGACGACGTCCGAGCAGAAAATGTGGAGGCATTGATATGAGGGATTCTGAGGCCTTCAGTTTGACGAGCCACACTTGGTGTTATCGCTGGCTTTAGAGGAGTAGGGTCTCGTTGATGAAGCTCGTGAGTAGGTTTTAAACCAGACGCCCGCAAGCCCCGGAGCACTCGGTCTTGGACAACATCCTGGCCTATTGTTAGCCAAGAATAGCCGAACGTGGAATGCAATTACCTTGAGCGGATGTCTACTGCCAGTCACAGCATGGGACTGACCAGAGGCTGGCAGACCTTGATGCGAGTTTCGTGGATTGCTGGAAAGGGGGTTGTTAGGCTCAACTTGGCGAGTGCTCTTGACAGCTTCACTCTCGACTTCACGGTGGCGGGAATGAACTGAAGCCGAGCCCTTACGGATCCCCTCAGCTATAATGGTGTCCAAGGAGATGTTGGTGCCCGTGAGTTGTCCCTCGCGAAGAGCAGGAGACGCTGTCAAGTCCACGACGTTGCTGGTCCGCCCTCTCTTGCCCTTGTTCTTCTTCTGCCGCGTCTTGTTGAGGTGCTGTTCCCAGTTGACAGTAGCAGAATCGAGCTGATGTCTGGAGTCGAGTTGACCCTGCTCGAAGCATCCCTTACAGATGGCAATTCTGCACTCGTGACACTGCTGAAGAGTACCTTGGGCTCCTTGCTGACAGAAGTCGCACTTGGACATGGCAACAATAGACGTCCCCCAGCCATGGTGAAGATCCGGATTTGGGGTAGGCTCTTTCAAAGATGTCTGGGTAGAAGATTCATCTACTCGCGACTTTTTGTATCCTCGAGTTGATCGAGAGCGCTCATTGCTTGTTAATAGAGGCATAACGAGGAGAACGATCAATCTTCAGTAAGAAGGTGAAAGTGAACAATAAACAAAAAGGAAGAAACCAAATACTGATGATAGTCTGATAGAAGTTGGTACGACTAAAAGACGAAGAAGACACGCGAAGCAATTTTGGATACGCAAAGTTACTAGAGACCAAGCAGTAAAGTGGTTCAACTGCAAGAGAACCCAGCAACGTCGAAGCCGAGATTCTCGAGAGGAGGATAGGAAAGAGAAGGAGAAGAGAATCGTATCTTGTTAGATGTGACAGTTTATGTGATATTTTAAGCCCAAGTCAGAAGGAAACGGCAGGTATAAAGGGTGGAAAGGGGCACATGGTGTGCGGACTGATTCAAGACGGAACCACTGCAGTGAGCAACAGATCTTTGCTGCAGTGAGCAAACGCATATGCGGATGATGGTGGCCAGGTGACAATAGTGTCGATGATTCAGTGTCGTGGTGTTTGCAAACACAACCAAGACCGGGTTAGTAGGAATAGATGGAAGAATACCATAGACCATGGGGAGACAATCGTTCATCAATCGATGGAAGAGAGAAGAGGCGTTGAGAAGGGCATAGTTTGGACGAACGAGAAGTGGTTTGGACCGGTGCAATCGAGTGCAATCGGTTGGCACCGTTGGATAATACACAAGAGTTGGTCGATGCTGTATAGGCGACAAGACAATCTGCAGCAAACACCATGTTTGCAATTGATGTATGTAAAATAAAGATTAGCTAGTTCGTGTAAATAGTTGGGTGGATGATACGGCAGCAAACACACGAGGAAAAGAGGAGTGATGTCGTTCAAGGTGCTCACGTGACCGAGTTCAAGTTTTGGTTCCTTCCCTCGTTCCCAATGCTCCCAGTAGGCTGGTGCAGCATGTCGCGCAGCCAATCACCTTGACGTCAAAAACGGCCAAAGCGCGAACCGCGGTACAGTACAGTACTAGGTAGGTATGTAGGTACATCTCTCAAGTCGCCCAACTGATGATACAATAGGAGGGCCTAAAATGGCACCGCGGCGGTAAGAACGGCACGGCCAACCCCGACGTCGAAAGCTGATCTCTTGGCTGTGCTGTGCGTGGTGACACTGACAGGTACCTGTGTGGTGGCAGGTTACGAGTCTGTGGCTTGTTGCCGCGTTGTCTGGGTGCTGAGAGGCAAAATAGATTCGTCATGCCTGAGCCAGTTTCTAAAGAAAGCTGAGAATTGTTATTGGCGAGAGCGGAATGTGGCTGTTCATGTTTGCTTGGTGCCATGACATTGGGCGATAGGTGTTGGTTGTGGTTTGTGCTCGAAAGCAATGCAGTAGACGGTTTGCGATATAATTTGGCCAAAAAACACAACACATGGTCAAGATTATTATACTGTAGGCTTTAGATCCAGCAACCATTCGTAGCATATCTTCAACTGGCGCAGCTCTGCAACAACGGCTGCGTCTCTCATGCCGGACCAGCTGACAGGCAAAGCCACAGCGCCCCTTCTCCGGTGCCGGTTCCCGATCCCCCCACTGAAATCATGGCGCTGAGAGGCCCCTGATTGGGCGCCTTCTAGGGCGTTGCATCGTCGAGAACGACAGGCGGTCATCCATCGGTGCTTCCACCGCTCTAGGTTTCTGTCGGGCATGGCCACGCCCAGCGAGAGCTCCAGTCAGTGCCTGCAGTGGTGGTGAAGCTCCCCCGGCCGGCCTATCTCCACTGGCCAATGCCCATCTTCGCAAGCTTGCCCGTGACTTTTGGGACCCGACGGGACTTCGACCTTTTTGCAATCGTTCGCACGCATCATCACTCTTTTCTTACTCTTTCTTATTTTCTGACGCGGTTGGCTGAATCTTTCTTGCTCTTTTCCCTTGTAATCCATAGTTTGCCATTGCCATTGCCCTGCGCCGAAATCAAACATCTCTCTGTCGCACACATCTCCCATCGCCCAGGCTTTCGCAAACAAGCTACCTACCTACTACATCCCCCAGCGCATTCACCATGTCTGCTCAAGAATACTACGGCGGCGGCGGCGGTGGCGGCTACCCTCAGCATCCCCAACCCGTAAGGATCAAGACGACGATGCACATATCCCTCTGGACCGTCGCAATGCTGACCTCTTCTTCGCGCAGTCCTACGGTCCGCCGCAAGGCCAGTACGGCCCTCCCCAAGGACAATACGGACCCCCTCAAGGCCAATACTACGGCCCGCCCCAGGGCCAGCCGCCCATGCAGTATCAGCAAGCACCGCCGCCCCAGCAACAGGGCGGCAAGGGCAGCAATAACTGCTTGACGGCCTGTCTTGCAGCTCTTTGCTGTTGCTGTGTTTGCGAGGAAGGATGCGAATGCTGGTATGTTGTACCCTCGCCCAGCCTACACACCCACTCACCGTCTTGACCTCGATCACTCTATCGCGCAAGCCTCGCTCGACCTTATCCCAATTGAGCGTTTGCGCCTCAACCCATGCCTGCGCTGTCTATACCCTCCCTTGCCTCAATTGCTCGCCAAAATAGAACTCGCTGACTCTTCTCGCCTTCGCAATCATTAGTTTCGAGTGCTGTGATTGTCTCTTCTAAAAGCGCAACCAAGTCCTGCCATCACTAGGAACAAACTTGCCCAGACAAGCTTGACAAGCCCAAAGAGGGCCCTGGAACTCAACTCCTGCGCCAAGACACCGATTTCTGTCTGATCCAGCAAAAACATTGCGCCGCTCGAATTGGAAACGCTGTCACGAATACCCTGTTTGTTTTGTTGGATATACGTTTTACGACAACGATGGAGGTGACGATGAGAGAAGGGTTTGAGACACTGGCCGTGGGACATGCGACCTGTCAGATCCGCGTTTGGCTACAAGATTTGGCTGCAAGACCCTGAACCAATTCTGGGCAACAGATGTCCCCGGCACGGCAATTGTGGGCTGAAAATCAGTATTGAAAAACACACCTTTTCGTCCGATAGCTACCTGGTTTACCCCAGGTGCCCATCTCGATACCCGGCTGTCATCACAGAATAAATCAGAGATTGAGGAGGCTCTGTATGCGAACCGATTGCTTGCTTCTTTTTACGATATCATCACTATAAGCTTTTCCCTCTCCTAAAACTTGTCCACCCATTGCGCTTGATGACTGCTACATATCTTGCTCCAAATTTACTCGTTGAGTTGCACGTAGTTGGCAGGGAACAGACCTGCCTGTCCCGCATACTGACCAAACCACCAGTCCTCGTCGGGGAACTCCAGGTTGGTGATTGTAGCATCTTCGGGGAAGCTCAACTCTGTTTTTCGCAGTTAGTTCTTGGTCATTTCAAGTAGTGGGTTTAAGAAGCATAGGGTTCGTACCATTGTCTTCTGCGGCCTCATAGTCATAAAGAGCCGTCGCCGTAGGCCCGGCAGCTTGGGCGGCAGCAGGGGCCGGGGCCGGAGGTTCAGGTTCGGGCTCTGCTGCTGGGACAGGCGGCGGAGGTGGCGCAGTAGCAGCCGACTCGATGGGCTCGCTCTCATCTACAAGCTCAACATAGTTGCTGGGGAAGAGGCCGCTCTCGCCTCGCGAGTTGGTACCCATCCACCAGTCCTCATCCACCATGTCGATGTTGGTTACATAGTCTCCCTCAACTAGGTCAATCTCGTTGTCCTCAGCCTTTTCATAGTCGTACTGGATCACCGCGCGGTAACCGCCCTGGGCCTCCTGTGCGGGCTGAGCAGCGGGTACTGGGGCTGGGGCAGGCGCGGGCTCAGGCTCGGATTCGGGTTCGGGCTCCAACTCATGCGCGGCAACGGCAGCGCCGGCGCCGACAGCAGCCCCGACAGCAACACCTGCTGCTATGCCACCAGCAGCCCGGGCTGTGGAGGAAACCTCCTTGTCATCAGCAAGGTCCTGTTCCTTGGGCACGTCGATTTGGCTGGGGGGGATGGGTGGAGGGGCGCGCTGCTCAGGAGGAGTTCCGACAGGAGGTACTGGCCCACGGCTGATGGGAACAGCGACGCGAGGAGGCGAAGGAGATCGCCCTCGCTCTGCCGCTGTCTGGTATGCTGAAGGATCCTCGCGCTCGTCTTCGTCTTCACTCGCGGGGGCCGGCCGGCTGGGCAGACCAGGGAGGGCAACGCCTCCAACGGGTCGAGAACTATCAGGAATGGGCGGTGGTGCGGATTCGTCTTCTGCGGCCTGGGGCACGGGCCGAGGAGCTCCCGCGCTGATTGGAGCAGTATCCTTGAATCGATTTCGCAGAGCAGACACACCACCTGAAGGGGATGCCGGTGTCTCCTCAGCCTCTCCTGTGTTATGTTGGCTAACCTCACCAGCAACACCACGGCCGTAGTCTCCAGTCTGAACAGGGGCCCAGCTCTTTCCAGTGTAGCCGCTTTTCCATTCGCTTCCGCTCTTCTGGGCCTGGACGGGAGGTGTGCTGCCGACAGGGGCAGGCACGCTCGCAACGTCTGTTCCCTTCTCCTTCGCCTTTCGCTCGGCCCAAAGCTGCGCAGGAGTCTTGCCGCCTTGGTCCGCAAATGTACGGCTCGCAGCACCGACGGGGGCAGCTTTGGGAGCAGCCGGTCCCCCGAAGCCCAGACTACCGGGAGTGGGGGCCTTGGTTCCTGAAAAGTTTGCTGCGCCTCCAAATTTGTTGGCGACCTTGGGCTTGGGAAGCGATGTCAAGCGCTCAGACTGGGCAGGCTGAGAGAAAGCAGCCATGCGCTCAGAGACTGGTCGTGACTCCGTCTCTTCGGGTTCTTGCGCAGGCTTCTGGGCTTTTGCGCGAATCGCAGCAATATCAACCTTTCCGACAGGCTCGTAGGCTCCCTTGACCGGAGTGGGACGATCGTCTTCTTCTCTTTGGGCCTGGGCACGAAGAGCAGCGATATCAACCTTGCCAATAGGTTGGTAACCGCCCTTCACCACATCGCTAGGCGCATCGTTTCGCTTGACCGCCCCACTACCGCTGGTTGTTGCTGTGGGTTGCTTGCTGAGATCGGCAATGTTAACCTTGGTTGGCTTATACGCCGACTCGACCTTTTCAATCTGAGTCCTGGTGACGGGGGGAGCGTCGGCACCCCAGCCATCCTCATCGACATTCTCGTCCCTCTTGGATCGAGCGGCGACGAGGGGGTTGACACGGCTGGATGTAGTCGGGGTGAAGACGGGCTTCGACTTGACGGGCGGGGGTGCGGCGGCACGAGGAGCCCCAGAGCTTCCGGCCGAGTATTTGGCACCGGATGCATCGGCCACCTTTTGCATGATGGAATCGACTTCGAGGTCGGTCTCGGACCGGGCGGTGATCTGGACATGGTAGCCGTGGAGGACCTTTGAGACGGCGGCCAGGTGGCTGGTGAAGTAGCCCTTGGTTCGTTCGGGGACACCTCCTCCGCACCAGGCGATCAGGATGCTCTTGGGGAGACCGCTATTGGGATCCTTGACCTTGACGAAGGCGAATTGGATGCGTCCTTCGCTAAAGTCCTCAATCAAATCAGCAAGCTCGCCGTCTACGACCGTGTTAGCAAGTGAGGGCGCAAATGGAGCGTGGTGTATCTCGCATACCGCCGGTGCCTTGGACCTTGAGGATGCTCTCCTTGGCGCCGCTGTCCTGGAACGCATTCTGGAGAGGGGCCTGGACCGAGAAGAGAGCCCAGTGGGCGTAAGTGGGAGAATCGGAGGCGGGCAGAGGGCCGCTGACGACGCCATTGTAGCTGCTCTTTATGGAGGGGCCGTTTATCGAGAGATTTAGAGACGCCATGATTTTGTGAGGTTGAGAGGTGATGTGACCAAGATTCAAGCTGACGAGCGAGATTGGGGGGTGGGTGACGTTGACACCGTTGCTCTGCGGCGAGCAGCTCCACACGGGGAGAAAGAGAACGAGGAGGGGGTAAAAGAGGAGGGGGATTCCGGTAGCGGAGTAGCCGGAGAAGGAAAGTGAAGCTTCAGGCCAGAGAGCTCCTAAGCACCTGATGATATACAGCGTTGGGGGAATTGCTGTATGTCAGGAGTTAGGAGAAGTTGCGAAGTTGCGAAGCTGGAACTCGGGGATGGCGATGGGGGGTTTGGCAGACAGCACAGCACAGCACAGCAGCACAGAGAGAGTGGGTTCCCAGTGTGGCTGATGATGTAGCTTCGTACGCCGCCAGCACTACCTCGCAGCTACACTAGAAGCCCAACTTGGGGCGGTGGGCAGCGAAGTGGGCTGGGGCGGGGTGAGATGGAATGCTGGCTAAAAGCATACGAGCTGCTCTGGTCAGCAACGGAACCGTAAATGCATCTAGCGAGTCTCGTCATTGTCATCGGGAACCGTTACCGTCATTGCCGCCTCCGTCTTCCGCGAACCGGCCGGCCGCCGTGCGCAAGCAGAGAAAACGGACCAAATGGGAAATGACGCAAGAATTGGTACCTATTTTTCGCACCAGTACCCCGCCATGACCGTCGAACCTTCGCGATCGACGCCGGCCAGCCTGACACTCCAACCACAACCGTCCCTTTTTTTCTTATCAGATCTAAATCTTCACGTCTTCCATTCCTCCAAAACCTTCCTCCACCTCCACCTCCACCACCGCCGCCGCCATGTCGACCCTCACCGAAGTCACCAGCATCCCCCAGTGGGAGCAGTTGCTGGGCTCTGTCCCTCCGACTACCCTAGTCATCGTCTCGTTCCACGCCCCTTGGGCCGCACCCTGCGCGCAGATGGCTACCGTCCTATCGACGCTCGCCTCTGAATACCCGGTCACCGAGCCTCCAACTACCAAGTGGGTGTCTATCAATGCGGAGGAGTTGAGCGACCTCAGCGAGACCTACGATGTTACTGCCGTCCCATTCCTTGTCTTGCTGAGGAATGGTCAGGTTGTCGAGACCGTTAGCGGTAGCAGTGCCGTCAAAGTCCGAACCGCCATCGAAACACAGGCGAAGCAATCAGGTCAGGAGGCGACAGCCGCCGCGCCCAACGGTATGGATGTAGACAACGCTGCTTCCGCTGCCGCCGAGGAGGAGGATCCGGAAAAGAAGAAGGAAGAGCTTTTCAAGCGCCTCGGTGATCTTGTCAAAGCCGCCCCAGTGATGCTCTTCATGAAGGGAACGCCCAGTTCGCCTCAGTGCGGCTTCTCGCGTCAGATGGTCGGCCTGTTGCGAGACAACTCGGTCAAGTACGGCTTCTTCAACATCCTGGCCGACGACGAGGTGCGACAGGGGCTCAAGGAGTTTGCCGACTGGCCAACATACCCCCAGCTCTGGATTGATGGCGAGCTCGTCGGCGGATTAGATATCGTAAGTATGTGACGGAGGTTTTCTCGTCCATCACAACTAACAGTTCCACAGGTCAAGGAGGAGATTGGCAACAGCCCCGACTTTCTCGGCAAGTACAGCGTGAGCAGTGCCACTGGCGCCGCAGCCTGAAATGGAACATATTGCGAAAACCCGTGTGCGCATTTTATTTTCACGACGTGAATGTGGCTCTCGCCAGTGTTGTTGGATGTTGTGCGATCTAGAATCGGGCAAAGTTTCCCTCGAGTGGGAGGTTCCAACGGCAGAGATATCAAATATCCTACCATAAGAATTGGGAATGATAGGGATTGAGGGAACAGCGAGAAGGGCTGTAAGGCCGAGACGGAGGGATAACGGGGAACTCTCATCCATGCAGGCATTGTCGAGAACGGAGTCCGTTAGCTGACGATTCCAACCTTCGCTTGGGAGTTTGGTGTTCTGGGCTGAGACACTGAACAGTTTGTCGCATGAGGCACACTAGGCGAGCGGGCTGATTTGTGCTTACCGTTGCTCGACTAATTAGCCGGGATAGCATTTACCTGTCTTTGTTGAAGAAGATCAATAAAAGAAAAGGAAGTGGAGGAAGAAATAATGACGTATTTGTTGCCTGTTAAAAATCATGATACGAGAGACTCAACAGGTCGCGGTGGATGCTCTCAATGTGGAAGAGACGTGAACGGAATAGTGTAGTGATCGACCGGACATTATTAAACTATTTGCCTCTTTCTTCTAATATCTCTCTTAATTTCCTTCGGAACCCTTGGTAAAGATATTCTGAAGCATTGGCTTTAAAGCTGGATGTAAACCTAAAGGTGAGATTTGCGAAGAGTAATCCTTGATACTCTTCTCTATCTGTCATGTTGCGCATTTAATAATTGCTAACCTATTGTTTTATGGATCTTAGTTCTCTGAGTTTTCTGTCTCGAATTGCAGGAGTTAAAGGAGGAGGGATACACGTCCGCAATAGTACGGGAGGGAATTGCTTTCTTCAACTTGGTCTTACTCTCCTCCGCTAGGCATTCCTCTAAATACATTACACCTCTAACTGCACTTCTTGTTCAACCGGCGCATTTTTGCTAACCTAGTTCTTGAAGCATTCTCAGCTCGATATACACCAAATTCTTCCTCAAACACAAGTGCAAGATGTGCAAATTTGCCCACCCAGTTCCTTACGAGGCGATCCTCATTAGTCGTCCAATATCTGTCCTGCTTACTTGTTTATTTTACGTCACTTTGTCTAAATCCAAGTTTCACTTCGTGCCTTTCAGTGCATTCTTTCCCTATGCCCTACAATTCAACAGCGCGCAGCCTCCTTAACAATAACAGTGCAATGTCCGACGGTCGGAGCAGTGACTGGAATGTGTGTCGGGGATCCAATTGATGCGGGGTACAGGCATAGAATGTCAAAAAATTGAGACACCTTAGCTTCTCCACTTATCCGCAACAACGTCACAACCCTATTAGTTGAGTGGTTCAGACGGGACCTGTGGAGACGCCAAGGTGTCTAAATTTTTTTAAGATTCTCCAGTATTGGACAGAGCTATGTAAAGCCTGGTTACCGAGTACATCCACTTGTGGAGGGGGAAAAAAGAACAAGACCCTCTCCCCAGCCCGGTAATGCGTCATGGCACTGTAGAGGTTGGTCCCTGTTTCTCTGTTATTGTCTGTTAGTGGGGAGCTGTAAAGAGATTTCCCCTCCTATCATAGCAGGCCGGCCGTCGGCGGAGGCGCTGAATGACTCCCGAAACTCTCTAGGAAATAAATACCCCGCGGCCCCAACCCTCCACACATGTAGTACTAGAGGACTTGATCATCCACCGTCTACTCCAGAACAACACCAGCATTAGCACGATCCTCCCTCCAATTGAGACAAGTCATCAATTGAGCCTCCCGTCGTTTGAACGGCCTGACTCCAACATGTCCATTACCGGCAACTCCACGTCGAACCCTTACTCGAGCGTCAGCGACCTATTAAGCAATGTCCGCAGCTTCAAGGTCATTGAGTCGACTCTGAGGTACCAAGAGAAACAGTAATGGAGAGTAGAGGACGTTGGGTGACCTAGATGCAGAGAAGGAGAGCAATTCGCCAACGCATACTTCTCGACAGAAACGAAGCTCAAAATGTATGTTGAAGGCCGATTCTAGCCCTTTGTCCTACTCGCTAATGCCACCTTGTCCAAGTGCGACGATGCTCTCAGAGTTTGGCGTCGATTATATTGAGTTGACTAATCCAGCTGCCAGTCCGGTAAGTCTGCCGGCTCGTCTTCGTTAAATCCCAGTGCTAATCAACCGTAGCAATCTCGCGCCGACTGCGAAGCTATCTGCAAGCTCGGCCTCAAGGTGCGCACCCACAAGCACTACACTCAACAGACAACGCCTACTAACAACACAGCAGGCCAAGATCCTAACACGTTCGTTATCTCCTTGGCCCTGTGATTTAGTCTAACAGATATTCCAGACACTAGATGCACCATGGAAGTAAGTCGCCGGTTCTTTATCCACTGTTATGTTACTGCGCCGCTAACATACTCAGGACGCCAAGCTTGCGGTATGCGCCTCTCATCGATAACAATTGCAAATGACTAAACTCTCCAAGTGCGACTGCGGAGTTGATGGCGTAGATGTCGTGATCGGGACGAGCCGTGAGCACAGATCCACGATACATACCTCGTCCATAGACTGACTTGCAGAAACAAGAATTCCTCCGAGAGCATTCCCTCGGCGGCAAGGATATGACAGCTATTACCAAGCAGGCTATCGAGGTTATTGAGTATATCAAGAGGTATACGTACCATTAATTTGGTCAAAACTAGAAGCTAAACATTTCTCAGCCGAGGCTGCGAGGTTCGCTTCTCAAGTGAAGACTCTTTCCGGTGAGTGCGGTCCCTGGCGCCTCCGATCCCCCGCCGACCGATCGATTCTGTGTTGCTCGAGGAGATGTGCACTGTGGAGAGTCATGAGGAGCAACACCTTGAGGAGGACGCAGGACCTCGTATACGCAGACTCTGGTTGCTCGTTACAACTTGGCATCGATCATTTTGAGATGCTTTCTCGAAATGGGCCTATGACATATAGGCTTCTGCGTTGCCAAGTTGAACAAAGTAACAGAAATGCTATACGACGTGCTCTTCTTTACCAACGACTTGACTCCTTTTGTCTGTCTCAGCAGGGTTTCGAGGAGGTTGACTGATTGATGTCCTGTCTTGCTAACGTGTGGAAAGGTCTGATCTAGTCGATTTGCTCTCGATCTACCGCGCTGTCAACAATGCCGGGGTCGGAAGGGTGGGTGTGGCCGACACAGTGGGTTGTGCTTCTCCAAGACAGGTTTACGTAAGTGATGGTTATCATATTTAGTCTGTCAGATGCTAACAATTCGTAGGACCTTGTAAGAACTCTTCGAGGCTGTGTCTCGACCGATATCGAGGTTCACGTATGTGCTGTTGTAAAACGTATTTCGCTTGACACTCAGCTAATATACTCAAGTTCCACGATGATACGGGCTGTGCGGTGGCGGTTCGTTGCGTCCCTAGAAACTTGCCTTGGGGTGAGAAGCTGACCATTTCTAGAACTCGTTCACTGCCCTCGAGGCGGGTGCTACACGTAAGTTGGCCCTGCAAGAGTAATTGCCAGATACATCCGACATCGACCTTTGAGATGGATCCCGTATTCACCAACACCTTCAATGGCTTCCACATGGGTGGGAAGTTGGGCTGACTTTTCTCGGTACAGACGTTGACACATCCGTGCTTGGAATTGGGGAAAGGAATGGCATCTGCCCACTCGGAGCCCTCGTGCGTCAAACCTGTACTCTTTTGGGAATCTAACCGTGGTCTGACTTGACGAAATTCAAGATGGCTAGATTGATGCCGACCAGCAGGGACTACATTCTCTCCAAGTACAAGCTTCACCAGCTCAAGGCTATTGAAGACTTCGTCGCAGAAGCGGTTGAGGCAAGTATAGTTCACATCTTGCCTCGTTCTGTCATGTGGTTTCTCGAGAGTTGTCAAACTAACAGCGTCTTTAGATCAACGTGCCATTCAACAACCCGATTACCGGTATGCCACCGTCACTTTTCTGCTATAGTTGTTCCGTTTTGCTTACAAGAACCACAGGGTTTTGCGCCTTCACACACAAGGTACATGGTACATATGAAGTCTGCCGAGTATACCGACTAACGCGGTACCAGGCTGGTATTCATGCCAAGGCAATCCTTAATTCTCCGTCTACCTATGAGATCCTCAAGCCCGAGGACTTTGGTCTATCAAGGTAAGTTATACTCTTGGTCCCCCGCACATCCAGAACTAACAGCCACACAGATAGTAAGCTAAAACACAGTTAATACTTTGGCTCCAGAACTAACCAAAATTTGAAGTGTGCACTTCACATCTAGACTTACTGGCTGGAATGCTATCAAGAGTCGAGTTGACCAACTTGGTCTGAAGATGACTGACGACCAGATCAAGGAGGTGTAAGTTTTGGCCACATATCCCGAGATTCAGATCACTGACAGTTAAACCTTCACTTTTCAGTACGGCCAAGATCAAGCAAATGGCAGATCTTAAGATGATGACTCTTGACGAGAGCGATGCCTTGATCAGATCCTTTCACCTTGAGCTACAACAGGCCGAGAGTAGCTGAAACGGACTGGATAGTAAGAATATCAGGCACCCAAAAGAAAAGTATTGGTGCACATACCCTGGGCGTATATCCTTTGGTAATGTGATTTCAAGGTGAGCATCATGGAGCAAGGGTGATAAAAAGCAAGAGCAAGAGCGAAGGACTCGCACATCCAAGCCACCATCGTGGCCACACTTAGCCACAGCTGCCTTTAGACATCAGCACCCTCAATTCAGCACAATCAGGGCTGGAGGCTTAGTAACCAGCTTCTTAGGTGCATGTATGAGTAGCGCTTGAGCTGGAGATGTCTTGGATTTCTCTTCCATGTGTTACTGGCTTAGGTCAGCCATCTTCCCATTTCCTAGAATCCACATACAGCACAAGGCCCCACAATATACTGCATCCAAAACAAACGCTCACTACCTAGCTCGTCACCTTGTGAGTCATTCTCGAGTACCTGCGCCCGGGCTCCAAGACCAAGCCCAGAACAACGGAGTCGTGAATCGGATTTCGGCGGACGGACCTCGATTATCGCCGGTATTTGTCAGCATCTTGACTCCATAATGTCCGGTCGATCATTACACTATCCCATTCACGTCTCTTCCGCATTGAAGAGCATCAACTGCGACTTGGAGGATCTTATATCATGATTCCCAACAGGAACGAATACGTCATCGAGGTAGCACTTTGGCAGCGTTTGGGCACGATTTGCCAAGCCAGTTGAAGTAGGGATCACGACAATGCTCCATGGTGATTTGGGCGTAGCTCCATGAATGCGGGCGCTCAGGTCTTGGGTGTTTGGTATTCAATACCTCGACGTCATGTAGGCTGGTGTTTAGGAATCCGTGCTTGCACAGGAGGAGTCAATTACCTGACTGACCAAGGCTGCGTGCTCTCATATGGAATAAGAGACCACCGTCAGTCGGGTACGGCCGAAAATGTAAGCGATAATCCAGAACCGCGTGTTGGGGGAAATGGAACCCTGAAGATCTCGTCCTGTGCTACAGTACCTGGTGTAGGCACGAGGAGGCATACGTAGGCTTATAAGATGGCACCTGGTGTATCATGCGGAGCCGGCACCCCGGAGTGAGTCAAGGTTGGCGGCGGCAAACGGGGAGATTTGCGTCCGATTCCCGTGCCAGAGCCGTCTATTAGGACCAACTGAAGCTGAAGAAGCTTACGTTTGTCTACAAGGGGAGGAGATGACTCTCTCTTCTGAGCACAAATGCGACAAGGATCTAACTAGGGCTGCCTCGTTGGTGCATCCATCAACAAGTCAACCCCACCATTAGTGGGAGTGATACTCGATACGCGCGTAGCCTCTACGGCCCAGTGCAGCGCAGCGCTCAGACGAGTCAACCAAGTTGGCCCAGCTCCAGCCCGTCGCAATCAGTTAATAAGGCTGACGCTGACGTCCGCGATCAAGGGCTCTGGCATCGCCTTTTTCCCCTCCAAAAACAAGGGACCGGAAGCCCCGACCCCTCCTGGCTGATCCCTTTTGGTTGGCTGTTCATTACTTCATCCCTCTCGTCTCGTCTCGTCGGCCGGCGCTCCCACAGCTTTTCTGCTGAGTGAGCATTCACTCAGGCACATCCACATCCACATCCACATCAACTGACGGGAGCTTACCTTACCTCTGGAACCGACCATTCCCGCCCTGGCCTCGCCTTCTGCTCTCTTTTTTTCGCCTTCGCCTCCAGGTACGGCACTGTACTGTACTGCCCGCCTCGCTGTCCAACGGCCAACGAGTCGCGTCCTCTCGCCATTTAGCGCATACCGCGACTCCGACAGACCCTTTTCCCTCCCTCCTTCTTCTCTCTGGCCGTGGGCGGAGCTCGCGCATCTCGATATCCGCCCGTGCCTACCTTACTCCCTACCCTCCCTCTGGTTGTAGTTGTAAAGGCGCGCGGACGTCTCGGAGCAACGCCACCCAGCATCTCCTCCCCTGGATATTGAGGCAAAACGGTTGCCTGATTGTGCATTCGACATTGGTTTTGGGGCGACTCGGCATTAGGTGCTTGAGCCGCAATCCCCGGCCACGCCAGCGAAGTCTCCGACAGGGTCGCCGTGGTGCGGCAGTGCCCTGGAGCTTGCATTGGGGGTCTTGTGCCCTGTACGCGCCCATCGTCAGACGGAGGGCCGGTGGTGTCTCGACCGGAAGGCCGGAGCTTCAATATATTGAACTCGGTTCCCCGGAGCTGACCAGCTTTCCCCTTCGATCTCTTGTCTTGTCAGCCTTGACGCCGGATCCCACCACCTCGTCTGTTGAGACATCTCGTCTCGTTCCCTTCTTCTCTTCTTCACAATGACCCCGACGCCTCCCTCGACCAACTCCTCTCAGGGAGGTCGCTCTCCCGAGGAGCAGTTCCGCGTTGTGAGGAAGAGGAATCGCGTGCCTCTGAGCTGCTATCCATGCAGGACGCGCAAGTACGTTTGGCCCCCATGAGTTTGCTGCACACACACTGACCTCGTTGACAGATTGTAAGCTTATGCGCCAGAGAACTAGACCTGGGCTCTGACTGACAACTGGCAGAAAATGTGACAGGAATCACCCTTGCAGTAACTGTACGAAGCGTGAGGGCATGGGCACAAGTTCATGCTCCTATGCGACGCCAGTTACTCGCAAGAAGAATCAAAGTCAAGGAGACTCGAGTCCTGATGACATGCAGAATCGTATTGACCGTTTAGAAGGCCTAGTTCTCTCTCTGATGCACGGAGGTGCTAATGTAGACGCTGCATCCGCTGCAGCAGCCGCGGCGACGACACAATCCGCTACCGACAGCGGATCTTCCGCAAAGGCCGGACGAGGAGACGAAGCTGCCATGGCTGACGACGACGAAAACAGCGACGAAGAGGACGGGCTGGCCACGTCCTTGGGCTTCCTCAAGGTAGACGCCGACAAGGGGAAGTCATTGTATGTCGGGCAGGAGCACTGGCATACCATCCTTGCCGACATTTCCGAGGTAAAAAATTACTTCACATCTCATAAGAAGGAGCTTGAATCGAGCTATGAGCGGGTCAAGCTGTCAAAACCCATGGCTGCCCGCGAAGGGCCTACACTGCTTCTGGGAGCCGTCCCAGCGTCAGAAATCGAGATCCGGGCCGAACTCCCCCCTAAATCATCGGTCCTAACGCTCTGCGGTCGATATTTCAACTCGATGGACAATGCCGTCAACATTATTCATGGTCCGACGTTTCAGCAGCAGCTGAGGAATCACTGGCAAGATCCTTCCAAAACGCCCATCATGTGGCTTGGCTTGCTCTACTCGATACTCTGCCTCGCCATGTTGAGTTACCACAAAGTTGGCGATGAGCCCCCTGAGTGGAAAGGCAGAACATTGGAGTTGGCAGCTGAATACCGATTGAGGACGGTGCAATGTCTCATCAAGTCGGATTACACAAAACCTGTCGAGTATACTGTGGAGACCATGATTCTCTACGTATTTGGAGAATATTCCTCTCGCTGGGACGCCGATCTGGGTTTGTGGCTGATCGTGTCGTTGATTACTCGAATCGCCTTTCGCATGGGCTACCATCGCGACGCAAAATGGTTCCCCTCCCTCAGCCCTTTTCAAGCTGTAAGTTCTGGCGCCGAAAAGCGAACACGCCTGTCATATGAACTTTGACTAACCCTGTAACAGGAAATGAGACGAAGAACCTGGGCTCTCGTTCGAATGTCCGATGTCATCTTCTCACACCAAGTGTCATTGCCCAGCATGATTTACGAGCACGACTGTGATACGCAACTACCCAATAATATCTTTGACGAGGAGTTTAACCCAAACATCAAAGAGCTGCCCCCATCACGACCCCCGACAGAACCCACCCCAATCGCATACATGATTGCCAAATCAAGATTGTGTAATGAATTGGGAAACATTCTTCAGGCCACGAATCAAGTGGGAAAGCATGTCCCTTACGACGAGATTATCCGTTTCGACGCAAAACTGCGCCAGATTATGCAGGAATTACCACCTCATTTGAAACTGACATCTTTGGAGGGTTCTCACGATCCGGTGACATTAATCATCGCCAGATTCAATGTGGACATTCTTTATCAGAAAATCCTGTGCTTACTTCACCGCAAATACCTCCCGCGGGCAAGGCAGAGCGCAAGGTATGCCCATTCTCGAAGAGCGGCTATAGAGGCCTCTTTAACAGCCTTGGATCATCTTGCGGTCTTACACCGCGAGTCTCAATCCAACGGGAGACTGCGGTCGGTGAGCTGGTACGTCAAGTCCATCGCCACCAAGGACTTTACACTCCCCGCGATGCTTGTCATCTTGGATCTACATTTCGATAATATCGCAGCACAAACTTCGGTGCCTCAAGATAACGAAGGAGCTTCGCTCTGGAACGCGGATCAGCGCTCGAAGATGATTGGGAGCTTGGAAACGGCCAAGGGTATCTGGAAGACGCTTGCCGACACTTCCATGGAAGCGTTCAAGGCAACCAAGATCATCGAAATCATGTTGGAGAAGATCAAGGATCCTTCCATGGGTGGCACAGAGCAACCAAACTTGCAATCTGAGCCAATGGCGGGCTTGGCCGCCAGCCTTGGCACTGATACGTCGCCAACCATAACTCCGGGTTTCATCTCTCCCAACAGCTTACCAGAATTCAATAGCGGGATCAACCCATTCTCGACACCGAATACGGCTCCCTTCATGGGTATGGACTTTGGCATGTCCGCTCCTGAGGGCATCGATTTCCAGACAGACGGATTTGGCGGTGCCAACCCAGCCTCTCCGTTCTCGTCCATGTTCACCAACATCGGCACGGGGACCAACGCTGGGATTGATATGGCTGCCAACTTTGACTGGGTAAGTTCTATGATTTCCCTTTAAGGTCATGAAGGAACAATATCTAACCCGGGATAGAACGCCTTCGAGAACTATACCCAGATGGCCAATTGGGGAGCAGACCAGAGTTTCCAGATTTACGGCGCTGCTGGCGATCAGTCATCCCCTGATCAATCTTCCTCAACAGGTGGCCGTAGTGGTAGCACATCTGGACCAACCGGAGGAGGAGGGGGGGGAAGCAGTAGCAGGGGTGGAGGAGATTTGAATATGCAGTGATGTTGCAGAGCGAGGATACTTGTACAATAGTTAGGACTCGCACCTCATGTTATGACTTGATGCTGGGGAACGGAATATAAAAGCAAAGCGATCTCTCTACAACTTGGTTTGCTTTTAAACGACTTTCTATCTATTACTCCTAAACAGCTTGTCAAAAGGCAGCCTCCCGTTCAACGGCTGGTTGCAGCAGTTGATGATCAATTGCTTACGTTATGCACGATGCCAGCTGTAAAGTGGGGCCCGGTCTTGATGAAAAAGAAGCAGGTGGTGGTATCGATAAGACTTTTATCCTGCCATCGATCAACCTAACCTAACCTAACCTCGCGACTCCTGTCTATCCCATCGCATCGCAATCGCATCGCATGCCCTAACCAACGCAAATCCCATCAGTCTCGCCATTGCTGCAGATAAATCTGGGCTTGAAAGGATAAAGAGGCACCTCATGCCCAAGCCTCCGATTCTTTCTGCTTTCCGCTGGGCCGCAGCGAGAGGATCGATCACCTTGATTGCTACGCGCCTCTATCCTGACAAGTGTTAAACCAAACCGGCTCTTTCCCTCATGCCTGTGGCTTTACAGGCTAGTTTTTTGCTTTGTGCTGTGTCTTCAAGTTGGCTACTTGATAGTAGCGGTTCCAGAGAGCCATGGCTTCTGAGATGGAAGACACCGGGGTCCAACCGCCAGATGTGACACTCACCCAGGCAGCCCTAGCCGCCCAGGACACTACTAGTTCAGATGTTCGCATGACTGATGGACTCGACGACGAGTCATCAGATGCATCCAGTTACGACCCAGCAGCCGCCCTATTTGACAACATCACCCGGTCCAGTGGCATTGTTAACAACAAGCGCAAATCACCAGGCTTCACAGATCTCAACCAGCCCGACAATGTGAAGAGGGCGAGGCTTCAGGAAGACGAAGCAGTCGGCTCAAGGGAGCCCCCAAGCTCTGCGGCGGATCAAGCGAGGCAGCTTCCGGCAGAGATATGGCAACATATCTTCGCCCTCGTCCCGCCCAGAACTCTGGGTCGTTTGTTGTCTGTCAACAAACTTTTCCATACTTTTCTCAGCCCTTCTTCATCTTCCTCTCATCCCAAACCCCATTCCTTGCCTTCCACTCTTCCGCCCTTGAAGCCTGATGCAATATGGCAAGCTTCAAGGCGGCTCTTTTGGCCTCGTATGCCTGCCCCGCTGAAGGGCAAGTCAGAGCTACACATGTGGCGTCTTATCTGTTCCGTGTCGTGCCAGTTTTGCGGCTTGAAAGCTGATCCGCAATCCCTTGCCGCCACTGATGAGTGGCATCGCGGGCCTGGCGCCAAGGGCGTCTCCCCGGTTTTCCCATTTTCTGTCTGCATCTGTGGAACTTGTTTGGTGAAGAGAAGCACCAAGGCGAGTATATCATCAGCACCTGATGCCTGGTTTTGCTAACCTTCATCGACAGGAAATCGATCTTCTCCTCTCCTCTACAGTGCCCTCGCTTCTGCTTCCAGCTCTTCCTCCAGTGCTCATGACTCACCAGATGCATGTACTACCTCCTCGTGTCATGCAGACCGGAGTTCTCCCTCCAAACACACAGGTGACCAAGTTCTTCTGGTCAGAGCACATTGAGCAAATCAAAAATGAGTTTGAACAAGTTAAAGTATTGGGTTCTGCGGCTACTGAGGAATGGATCAAGGGCCTGGAGATTCGAGGTAAACAAGCTTTGGTTGATGCCTCCCGTTGGGAGAAATGGGACCTGTCAGGGGGGCTTCACCAGGTACGGATGTTCCCCAGTCCTGCGAAGACGGATCCATCCAAGTTGGAAAATCCAGCTCCTGTTTCCCACTCTTCTCCTAAACCGCTTCCCATTCAGCCTTTACCAGATTCTACTCACAATCGCGACGAGCAGCAGGATCGAGGCGCTAACAAGAGCGAGATTCCTGGTCTCACACCAAAGCCAGATACAGTGCATCAACCGTCTCGCAATTTGGGGCAGCAGAAACGCACCAAAGAAGAGGTAGCTCAGCTTAAGGCCCAGAGACGTGCTGATATTGAGCGTCGTGCAATGCTCCTTGACCCTCCGCTAACTGCAAGCGTTCTGGCTCATATTCCATCCTTCCAAGCAGCCCTCCAACTCATCACTCCCCTCGATGATAACGCCTGGGAACTCTTGAAGCCTCGTCTTCTTGCTCAAAAATCAGAAGCTGAACAGAGGGAGAGGGAAAATGCCGCCAACAGTCAAATTCTCCAAGACAATCTTGTGACGCAGCAGAATGGGAGCAGACCTGCTAGAGAGCCAAGACAAGTCCCTGATCAGGAATGGGACGACATTCAGGGACCTGTCCGAACCCGTATATCGGCATATGCAGACGAAATCATCAAGAAGTGGAATACCGGTGAAAAGCTTAAGAAGAAGAACTGTCCACAATTTGCAGCAGACGTTCTACTCTACGTTCGGAAGAGGTTTTACGCCGAAGTTGCAAAGGATAATGCTGCCGCCATCGCCGCAGGAAAGCAGCCGATTGTCGAACCGCCAGAAGGACCGTGGACACAAAAGTTGACCTTGGAGAACATGAAGTGGGTTTTCGATGTAAAGGTCAAGCCTCACACTGAAGAATTCCGCAAGGAGCTGTTTTTATGCAACGGCTGCAACGGAACCTTGAAGTACTTTGGCTTCGAGGGCGTGATTCAGCACTACGCAGCAAAACACACGGGCGCCCTTAGTCTGGGCAACGTTGTGGTTCATTGGAGGGCAGAATGGCCCGCCGTGCCTCCATTCAGTCCCGAACCACGAGCCTCAGAACTCGCTCACTATGGGAAGAACTCGTCGTATGCGGCGCCACAGGCAGCGGCTCCGGCTCAGCAAGGATATCCTGGATATCACCCAGGACCACCAACAGGATACGGGCCTCCTGGTTACGGCCCAACATTACCGGCACCTCCTCCACCACAATACAGCTCAGGGCCGCCCGCCCTCATGCTACCGGCAAATCAGTATGGGCATGCGGGGTCTCATGTCTACGGAGCACCCTATTCTTCCGCGCCCTATGCAGATACCATGGCATATGCTTCCTATCCTCCATTCCCACCAGCCACTACTTTTAGCCCCCACGACCAGATCAATGGCTACGCTGGCTCTCCTGCATCGGCTGCACCTGGTGTTGCTGGCTATGGGGCATACCCCGGTCATCTGGGTGTCTCTGAGTGCGAACTGACAGACGTTCCATACAACACTCGTCTGGCTGCCATGAAACAGGTTGCCAGGACTACCTTTTTGAAAATGGCGGGTGTTAAGAAGCTCCCAACGACGCTCAAGGTCTGTGCGATTATTCACCATATAGCCAAGACCTTCCACCACGACTATAACGAGGAAGCGTCTCTATCGATGTTCATTGACATGTTGTCGGATCGCCGTAAGGATATGCGGTGTGTTCGGATTGTCGACGGACTTGCGTGCAAAGCTTGTGGTAACAAGGGCGCTTTTTCTCTTCCTCAGCTTGCCAGCCATTTCATGAAGCAGCATGTTGAAGATCCGGAAAGTCGGGATTTGCCAGCTATGGATTGGCGAAGTGACATGGTCGCACTCCCGGATGAAACATACTTGGCAAGCTTGAAGAAAAGGCTACAACAAAACCACGTGGTGTATGGCTTGATGGCAGATACTATTCCATGGGCATTCGAAGAAGAATTCATCAACAGATTCGCCCGGAAACTTTCACCGCTAGAGTCGTCAGCGGAGGGCACATTGACCGAGAAACCGAATGGCAGTTTCGACAAGAGCCCAGCAAAGGTGCCCGGGGCACATGGAAACAAACAAGGTAAAACGCATGGAGCCCCCAAACCTGAAGGTGTCTCTCAGCAGCCAGCCGGGCATCAAGCACAGCATCAACCCCTTGTGGAACTGGAGCCCGCGTCTGCTCAGTCGCAGCCCCATGTTCAACCCTATGATGGATCTAAACAGGACATACCGCACCTGCGACCTGCAAGCGAAGTCTACGGTCGTAAGAAACGCCGCATCGCAGCTGTCCAGGGACAATCTATCATCGACAATTTAGGTCAAGAGACGCCCCAGTCCGATCGTCGGCCAGCTTCAGGGCCTGAAGGGGCTGATAAACTGAACGAGCAGCACCAACAGGCCGAAGCAAGAATGAAGACTGAATCTAATCAAGAGATGCATGTGCGTCCTCGGACTAGGACACATTGGCGTGACGAGCAACCACTTGACTACCGCGATGCTCGAGAACAGTATCATTCGGGTATAGAGCCGTCTGGACCACGCGATAGGAGCGCTTCAGTCGGTAATCGACCACGAGAGTATCAGCGGCCAAACAATACATCTTTAAATGCAGCCCCTAGCTTTGTGGAAGCCTCGCCAAGAGGTGAGAGGCAACCACACCTTGCCGAGTATCGCCAGGGTGTTCTTGAAGAAGAGGTTGTCTATGTGGACGAGTCAGGCCGAGAAATCGCGCGAGGGATGAGAGCGCGAGACACCCTGCCTCGAGATACGAGATACGGTGTGCCAGATGACCATTCTTTCAACGACCATCGCTATGGCCCCCCTCCACGGTATGAAGGCCATGATTCAGCACAATATCGGGAGCTTAGCACCCAGCCTCGACACGCGCCACCGGTATACAACTATGCACCCGAGCCAGCTCCTCGTCCCGCCTATTACGACTACCGCGACTACCGCGACTCACGCCCGCCTCCTGGGCCTCCTGTTGAGGCTTATGAGCTTGTTGAGGTGCACGATCCTCAAGGCGACTACTTCATCAGACGCCCCGTGCAACGTGACGAGAGAGACTACTATGCCTATGATGCCCGACTCCCTCTGAGGGAGCAAAACGTTTACCCATCTCATCGGGCCCCGGAGGGGCACTTGAATGGGCGAATGGGCGGCTACATTTCGGATCCTCGAGCAGTATCTACAGCACCGGGCCGTCCTATGGCGAGACCCGAGTATGACGACTACGACCCTCGATACCCTTCATCTAGTACAGGACAAGGCCCTCATCATGACCAGTCCCGATGATGAACATGTTGGAAGATTGTTCGTTCTCTCATGACCATGGAGATTTTGGAGCTCGTGTATTATTATAATAGTCAACCTGTACAGATAGGACACGTATAAAAACACCCCAATTTTACGACCACCATCATCTATCGACTCTGATTAATAGAGACGAAGTGGTACATTGTTTGTATTCTGGTAGAGGACGACGAGCCGAGTTGGTTTTACATAGATACAAGCCCTCCTTCTCTTCCCCTTTGCTTCTCGCAGGGCAACCCTCCTCGGAAGTAAGATGAGTGGCAAAAAGACCCCAATGCCAGCGATGGTGGTGTACAAAATAGACAAAAAAGTATACAACTCTCTTTCTCTCTCCGTCTCTCTCTCTGTCTTCCTCTCTCCCTTGTCCCCTTTGATGGGCAACGCGGCCAAGGAAACTCCGTAGGTGGTACGTTGACTGAAAAGCCTGCCCCATGTAAAAGCGATCGACGTTGTCCACCCCTCAAAAGCATATTTCGCCGCCCAAGTCTATCCACGCGTGACGATTTGCTCTTCATTACTGTCATATCTAACTCGACGTCGTTCTTTTCAAGGGATAACGAGATGCAATGCCGAGCCTATAGCAGTCTACAGCACCTCGCCAATGATCTTGGCGGCTTCGCGGTAGGTCTGCAGCAGGCGCTCGCACTTCTCGCGCTCCTTCTTGACGCCGTCGTCCTCGTAGAGCAGCTCCTCAAAGAGGGTCTCCTTGTAGAGCTCGCTGACGAGGCGGTTCTGAACGACATCCTTGCAGTGGTTGACGAGGAGGTGCATGACGGCTTTGGGGACCTGGTCGGCGATGGATTCGCGGACAATGTTGAAGTATGAGGAGATGAGGGCTCGGATAAGCTCCGTCTCCATGGCCTCGCGATCCGTCATGGCCGGCTCCGCGGACTCTCCCTGGTGGTGGGGGTTAGTTTCGTGCGAGAAGAGGAGGCCGGGCACCTGTTCCGCGGGACTTACCATCTGGGATGCCAAGCCGTAGCTCTTCCCTGTTCGATCAAAGTCGTCCTCCAGGACCGCCGTCGCCGTGGATGGCCGGTGAGTGGTCTCCTTCTCCCGACGGATAATGGGGAAGCTGGTCTCCGAGGCCTGGCTCATATGTCGTCCGTTGGGCAGTGGGCCGGGGCTAGGCAGAGGAGAGCCGATGGTGGAACCATCCTTGCCAAAAAAGTAGTTCAAGAAGGAATCCCGGGCACCACCGAGGCCTTGCTGGTTGAGTCGAGCGGGCGATGCTGACCGAATACCGTTGAGGCTCGCCGAGCTCATAGCCGCCGCGAGGCTGCCACCTCCATTCTCACGAACAGGGGGGGACAGGCTACGAGGGGGCTTGGTGACCTTGGTTCGGTTGGGCTTCGTCTTCTCTACCTTCTCGCTTGGAGCAGTAACACCGTCCTCATTCTCAGGCCCATCGCCATCGGCCTCAATCTCTTGCAAACGCCGCCTTTCCCGGCGCTCACGCTCATCTTGGATCAGTTTTTTTCGTTCTCGCTCCTGCTTAGCACTGACAACGTTGCTCATGGCAGCGGCAGCGCCGAGGAAGTTGGGGTGGTTGGTGTTGATATAGGCGCGCTGGATAGAAATAAGAGACTCGACGTAGGAGGAGGCCGGGCCCAGTCGCTCCCGGAGCAGGTCAGATACTGTCTCAATCAGCTTGGCCTGGAGCCTAGGGTATCGCGAGAGCTCAGTATTCCCGCAGGTGTGGCAGATCTTGATCAACTCCTCATACACCAGCTCGACGCAACGTTGACTAGGCATCTCGAGGAGCTTGATCTGAGGCTTCACCAGTAGGTCAAAAGCCATCTCGGGAACGAATAGACTCGGCCGGGGGCCGGTTGAGTTTCGGATTGCTGTCCGGATGTCGAGAGCGGACAGGTTGGAGGTGGGATCGATGGATTCGAGAGAGCTACCGAAAACGGAGTTGAAAATGTAGTAGATGCGGGCTCCACCGCAAAGCTCCTTGGTTGAGATCTCGGTTGAGGTACCGTCGATGGAGGAAATAAAAGAGTTGGCGAAGCGAGTCATTTGCTGGAGGATGATAGCCCCACGATGTTCCTTTCCGCTAAAGTGCATGTCGCCGTAGCTGGCCAGCTCCTGCTGGGTCTGGCCCATAAGGGTGTTGAGACGGGCCTTGATATCGGGCAATCGCTCGCGGATGTGGCTCATCAGAGTCGTGTTAAGAGTCTTTGCAAGGTAGTGGGTGCCGCATCGGTTAGAGATGTTGCGGTAGGCAGGGTGGTGCTTGAAGAATTCGGCCTCGGCCTGCAGAGCCTCCTCCATGGGCTTATTTCCCTGGATGTCCTGCTGGGAGCGGTTGACTACGCCAATGAAGCCAAGCTTCAGGGGGTACACGCGACCTGACAGAATGTCGAGGGCATTGGTACCGTGGTCCATAAGATCAACCTTTGTCAAGACACCGATGGTCCTTCGACCGAGGGGGTCAACATGACGGGCGAGCTTGAGGGCCTCGGAGTTGACGATGTCGACATTGGCAGGAGAGACAGCAAGGACGATACTGTTAGGCTTGGCGATGTATTCGGAAATGAGATTTCGAGTCTGCTTCTCAATATCGGTGGGCTGGTCACCAATGGGGACCTGAGAAAACCTATGGTTAGTGGGGGCTCGGTGAGGATGCATGAAGGCATCAACCCAAGTTGGGATTGCCAGGACAAGGGCGTCTCACCTTGGTCAGACCGGGAAGATCAACTAGGGTCAGGTTCAGGACGTGAGGGGAGTAGATCTTGAGGTTAATAGGTTGCCGGTTGATACCCTTGTTGTTGCCGGCGACTCGGGAGGTCTCGTTCTCGATCTCGCGCTTGACATCGGTGAAGTCGTTGAATCTCCGGTTGGGAATATGATGGAACTCTGCCCACTCGGAACGACGGGCGGCACCGGGTGATCGATAAGGGTCGCTGGAGGGATCGGGAGCGTTCTCGTCATCGGGGACATTGATGAGCTGGAGAATTAGCGGTCGGCGAGTGACGATGCCGCTTCCTCGCGGTAGAAAGTCCCTGCCGACGATGTTTTCAAGCACGGAAGATTTGCCTGCGGATTGGGAACCGACAACAACCTGGAACAGCAAGGTCAGCCGAGGGCGGCACGAGTCAATTCGTGCCGAGGAAAAGGCGTACAATCTGAGGGAGGTCAAGGGAGTCGCTGCCGATGGTGTTGAAGACAAGATCCTGCAGCTTGTTGACGGTGCTGAGGAGATCCTCGCCGAGAGCAGCCATTGTGACGGAGGCTTGCTGGGTAAAGACGCAAGGAGAGAGAGACAAAACCAGGACCGAGAGCTAAACAGACGGCGCAGGCGCAGGCGCAGAGACAACAGACGACAGACGACAAAAGCAGCAGTGACTTGAGGCTGGAGCTGGGATCGTCAGGAGTCCGGCGGGCCGGGACACGGAGGCTTTGATATTGCGCGTGTCGTCGTTATCAACCAATTCCAACAAATTCATGCGGTTGTTGCAGGCGTCGGGTCGAGTCAAGTTCGGGTTCACGTGTATTTGCATATGGGGATGCACTACAGTACCTCTCCCAAGCTTTTTTTTTTTAGGCCTGGCTGCCCCTGCGAGTGCCTTGGCTCAGTGCTCCACCGGAGGTTTTTCGGCTGGCACAGGCTGCTGGGACCTGGTTTGCTGGCCTTACTGGCCGTGACTGGTGGGTTTCAGAGGCAAAAAGAGGACCGTGCCACGTCACCAGCCACAGTTGATGCATGCCGTTAAGCGAGGACTGCCGCTCTACCGGGGGTTCGCCTCATGGTCGGATGACTTTTCTGCTGGCCGTATTGGTGGTCTATGAGAGCCGACGGATGATCTGGGAAGACGTGAAGAAGACGACGGTCGGTCTATTCAGAAGACATGAGCACATTCGGTAGCCCCGGCGCTTTACCGCCTACAAAGCCCACGCCGTGAGTCACCTGGAACCCTGGCCTAGCTTGCCATCGATACCTTATCTAACTGAATCTTGTCCCGGCTACTAGTCCTCAGCGCGGAAGCTTTCCCCTTGATCATGATGGTCAGTGTTATTTGCCTCTCAGAAACTCGTCGGTGCAAGAACAAGAATGAGAATTGACCAAAAGTCTCCATTGCAGGCGAGTGCAAGACGGTAATGACAAAGTACCTCTCATGCATCAAAAAAGTGAGAGGTGTCAATGAAGACGAATGTCGCGACCTGGCAAAGGCCTACCTCTCATGCAGAATGGACAGGTGAGAAAGCAGAAAAAAAGAGACTCCCATCCTCCCCTCCAAGTTGCACCGTCTTCCATGATGCAAACGCACAGCGCCTCTGTGGGACAAAGCGGGCTAACAGCTGAGGCGCTGGGGTTCAGAAACCTAATGGCAAAGGATGAGTTCAAGAACCTTGGCTTTGCGGAACCTCCACCGCCTCCAAAGGAACCCGAAAAGAGCGTCAAGGGAGAGTTGCGGTAGTGGCCCTCCCTCATGGCCCTCATGGCATGAAAGGCCAGGAACCGGGCAAATGAGAGGCAGACACATCGAAGAAAAAAGAACACCGCCTCCCCGCTCGAACAGCTGTATCACTAAAAAAGGCGGGCAAGCTCTCTCTTTCTGTACAAAATACCCTAGGGCAATGCTCCTCCCAGCGGACGTGCATGATGCCATGTAATAAACGGACATAACATCTCTCCTCTTTTCGTCATATGCTTGCTCCCCCAACAGGGCTACCTACCTTACCTACCTTGCAGAGGCGTTTGTTGCTGCTGGTGATGCTGTGACGCATAGAAGCTTGAAGCGCTATAGTTACAGTTACTTATGCTGATCGGTTGCCTGGTCAACCCCACATCGGAGCTTCGCCCTTGCGATCGCCCGCCGTACAAAACCATCTGCACTCACTCACACCACAACCTACCGAGTCACTCACCTATCGCTGCTCTCCCCTGCCCTTCTCTGCCGGACAGAATACTCTTCTTCCCTATTATTTAATTCCTTTGCACGTCTTCCGGCCAAGATGCCAGCCCTGGGGAAGACGAGCGAGACCAAGTCGCGAAAGGTGACTCCGCCGTCACCCTCTTATATGACCAACGATCAGTTTGGTATGACGCGTGAAAGAGCCGCCTGTTCAAATTAATCCCTGGTGGCTAATTACAACTCTATTGTGTAGCAAACTACCTCCAAGAGCTTCGCTCAAATCGTGTCGCCAGACCTGGAGGTGCTCGACCTCAGCCCGCGGGCGCTCGTCCAGCTCCGAGCCGTTCGAGCTTCCGTTCCAGCACTGGCCGGTTCAGTCCCGATGTTGCTTCCCAAACCGATAGCCTACCTGGTGATGAACGTGTGCCTTCGCCCTCGAAAAACCCCAGCATTGCTGCCGGTAGCGTTGCCTCTAGATACTCTACCGTCAGTAGGCAGAGCTATGCAAAGCCTCTGAAGCCATCTGAAGTCGTTCCCTCAGCCACTTATATCGAGAGAGGGCAGAGATGGATGGAGAAGGAGGAGGCCAGCTCATTGCGCGACGCCATGGAAGAGATGGATATGCGAAAGGGCACCAAGTCGCCCGCACAGGAGACGCCTGTGCAGGAGACGCCCGATGACGATACTCGCATCTACAACGCCGCTCTTGACGAAGCTGCTGAGCTCGTCTGGCAACATCAACATGGCACACCATCACCTCGCCCTGATGGACCGTACCGTTACCGGTCACATCTTCGCAAGAACAGCTATGCGCACGCTCGCACTGCTAGCGTCGGAGGCACCAGGTCGTTCTCGGGTAGTTCAAGCGAGAGCGAGGGCAACGGGCGTGAGGGCCGTCCCTCGCTGGATCACAGCCAGTCAGGAGAGCAATCAAATCGCAAGAGCAAGTCGTATGGCAGCATTGGTCGTTCTGGCAAGTTTTCTGAGCAGCGTCGCCAGGCGAGCCTCAAGAGGAACATCAGCGGCGAAGTTGAGCGGCCCTTTTCTGGTGATCAAATCTGGGAGGAACCTGAAGCCTCGATTGCGAAGAAGACCAGTGCCTCCGGTCGTGTATCACCGGAGAAGCTCAGTAGCCGAGCCCAGAACCCCATGAACCGCGTTCGTTTCGAGTCGCCCAAGGGAGAGGCGGCCAAGACGAAGCCCCTCGAACGTGTCGAGATCCATCGCAACCCTCCCACGCGATCCCGCAACCCCCTCTACACAAGAAACCCCACCGGCGAGAGCTCTCCCCCCGTCGACGACAAGGTGGAGAGGAAGAATGGCATGGAAGTTCGCAGCGACGACATCAGGGCGGCCACGAGCATGAAATTGAAGGATCGCAGCCCGAAGCTCCCGGAACCCACAGCCGTCAGTGACAGTCCGGGACGGCCCATTGTAAGCTTCGACGCCGATTGGAAAGCCCCGGACGAGTCCACTGATGCCAGCCCAGACCGGTCGATCCCGGCAGCCACCAACAGCTCCTCCTCCTCCTCCTTCCAGCCGGAGGTCCAACCCATGGAGATACCTAGTATCGTTGTGGCGGAGGAAAGTACGCCGATGTCCCGGGCGTCGCCAGCCGCGAACATCCCATCGATCTGCGTAGCTGGGGCAGACGACAGCCCGAGAGGCTCAGTACCTTCGATCAACATTCCGACCATTGCTGTCGATGAGGCCCCAGATAGTAACAACAGCAGCATTCCTACCATTGTGACGCCCGACGACAACAAGCCTGCATCGCGAACTCGCCCGTTGCCAACCCCAGCCGGTAGAGGGCTTCCTCGCCATGCCCAACGGCCCCGCGGCCATTGGTCTCCGGCCCCCGGCAGCAGCAGACGAGCAACGACTATTTGTCATGAATGTGGTTTCCCCATTGAGGGAAGATTTGTGGCATTGGCGGGTTCTAACGAGCGATTCCATCCCCATTGCTTCAGCTGCTACTCGTGTGGCACCAACCTGCAAGCCATGGAGATCAGCCCAGAGCCTGACCATGTTCGCCAGGAACGGATTGACCGTATCCGCCGTCGCGCAGCCGGCGAGATCCTGGATGAGGAGCCAGGGAAGACAATGGCTGAAGATGGAGATGACCGCCTCCGATTCTTCTGCCATCTCGACTGGCATGAACTGTTCGCGCCGCGCTGCAAGCACTGCCAGACGCCCATCCTGGGTGAGCACATTGTAGCGCTTGGCGCTCACTGGCACTACGGGCACTTCTTCTGCGCCGAGTGCGGTGATCCGTTTGAGCACGGCATGACGCACATTGAGAAGGACGGGTACGCCTGGTGCATCAACTGCCAGACGAAACGCACCGAGCGGCGGGCGCCCAAGTGTAGGAAGTGTAGGACCGCCGTCATCGGGCAGTACATCCAGGCGCTCGGTGGAGAATGGCATGAGCACTGCTTCCGGTGCGCAGAGTGCCAGGGAGGCTTTGACGACGGCCAGATCTTCACCAAGCACGTGCCCGAGGGTACCATCGTGCTCTGCACTGGGTGCCGGGCAAGGGAGCTCAAAGCGTAGTGTAGTTGATTTCTGGTGCTTTCACGCATTGTTGTTTTTGGTTTTGGCGTGTTTTGATGCTTTCCCTCTGGCCTTGTTTGTTCTTTGCAGGTCATCACCGGTTTTGCATTTTCTGCTTTGATCATTGTAGGTGTTTGCAAAAAGGGAGCGCAGAGATAACTTGATCTTGATTGTTTGATTGTTGTTTTTCGATAGGCGACGGAGGGTTGAGGCGTTTGTTCGACGACTTTGCAGGCGCGCATAAGTGATTCTAGATTGGCAAAACACTCACATGGTTCGGTTCAGTTCGGTCTGGTTTGGTTCAGTTTCGGCCTTGATTTACATGGATCTTGTCTTAATATGAATTGTTGGTTGACTTTGAACACTTGTTTCCCATTACTAGAGTGACGGGTGTCTTCTGGTTTCACCAGCCCACTCCAACCAGCAGTCGCGGTATTTGACTGGGCGATCATGTGTAGGCACGAGCACTCGATAGGCACGAATAAATCTCGAGTGTCATAATTGCGGTGCGTTTCTTGCGTAAAATTATTGGCGAATGTGCTTCAGTCTCCCTCTCATCTGATCTTCTCAAAACCATACTAGCCAGGGGCGGAATCGAGCCCGGGAGCTTCGCCAAATTCCCTTGATCTCATCATCATCATGGTTTGGAAAGTTCTTCCTCAACCTCTCCTACAGTGAAGATCCGCCCACCTGCTCCTGGTGGACCTCGAGCGTGTCGCCGTCTTGCATCTCGAGCTAGAATGGTAAGTGGCCTGTCAGCAACGTTCGTGTTCTTGTGCGCGCGCAATAGCATGCAGAGCAGGAACTCTATTATTTCTGCTCTGTGCAGAGATGACAGCTCCGTATAGAGAGCAAAAACATACCGCATCGGGAGTATCTGTGGCCTGAACTCGGGTGCCGTCAAAGAGGAATCGCACAGAGTTGAGAGCCTTTCCCTGGCGCTCGCAGAAGGCCCCCATGAGCTTCTCGAGCTTCGTAGTGCGCTTGATCTTGAAGAAGACCTCGTTGTTGTTGTCGGTAACCTTGATGTTGAGGTGCTCCGAGTTGGCGGGAGCCTCAGCGCGCTCGTTAGGAGTGCCGTTCTCGTTCTCGCCGGACATGGTTGGAAGGGATGGAGGTAGTAAACCCTCTGGGGACTGCGCCGAGGATAAAGGTCAGCGCGCAACGTCGGATAGTGGACGTGGCAAGATCCAGTGCGAGTCGCGTTTACCTTGGGGCAACGAGGTGTGTGAGCGAGGTGGGGGTTGACAATGGGTGTTTCGCTTGCGCTGGGGGCGGAGGCAGTCGAAGGCTGCGGTGGTGAATCGATGCTACGTCGATGGTCGTCGGCGAAGAGCAGAGAGAAGTGAGGTGTAGGAGAAGAAAAGGAGGCGAGGATAAGAAAAAAAAAGTAGTGGTGGTGGTGTTGGTGGTGGGAGGTGGAAAAGACGATGGGTGCGTGATGAGCCTCGACTGAGTGAAGGCGGCCTACCCAGGCTCCTCTGCCAGCCTACACTCAGCGCTTGAAACGCCTGAACCTACCATAACTCCAGGCGGGCAGCAAGAGAAGGCGTCGGAAGGTGGGGAGCACTGCCTCTGATTGGCTCCACTGTATTCACGGCGGCCAACGGAGGATTGGGTCGCCGATAATGTCGCTCGTACCGAGTACAAAGAAGAGTGCTGACCTCATCAGCCCTTGTTAGCCAGAGATTCGCATGCTGTCTTCGTTACAAGCCTTCAAGACAGCCGAGTATGGAGTACTAATGACACCAGCTTCTCCAACGTTCCTTGTCTGCGTCTCTGATTGCCATTATTACAGCAGACTATCTCAGTCAACAACCCTCTTCTCAAAGGAAAGCGAAGACATTCTGGACACGACAAGCGCCAATTTCCACTGCCGGGTAGATGCAGCAGTAACCTTGCCAACCTTGTCTCAGTCTGCTCACGTACTTCACCACGAGAAGCGACAATGGTTTGTCAAAATGATGCCTATATTGATCAAACACTGACGAGGCTTTGTGAAGGCACCGAAAGATGATGTCGAGGCCAAGCCCGCATGTCATCCCCGTGCGGTGAGTTGAAAGCAAGCAGAGTTCCAACCCGACAATTGACTGACTGGCTCATCACTCAGTGCGCAATCCAAGGTACAGGATCTCTCGGACTGGCCATGTTTGTTTGGTGTTGCTGAACTTTGTCCCAGACTGCCTCACGCGCAATGGCTACAACGAGGCCAAGTGCCAAACAGTAATCAAGCAACTCTACGAGTGTTGCGAAGCCTTCTACGAACGACATGGCGACGATGCATCTACTGTGAGCTGTCCAAAGCCCAATCTGCTCAAGCTCAAGATGAAGCAACTCCGGGAGGAATGAAAGTGATCTGTAACGCTCGTCTTTTGGTGTGTCCGCCGGTTTGGGTAACTCAGGCAACTGGTGTGAAGAGCGCCGAACTTCTTCTAGGCGATCGTTGAGCACGCAAGAGGCCTCATGGACCTGAACAAGCATTGAGGTGTCCTGTTCCGAGACTCTAATACGAATGCCGATGACATTGATAGAGAAGAAAGGGAAAAAAAAGAGAAAATTGCTGCCGAGTGGAGCCGTAAATAGCATAACAGTGCATATAGACGAATCCCCACTGTATATACTGTGCATGTTACGCGCCTTCGCGCCTAAACGCGGCTGCGTTTGTGATCCCCAGGCACTCAGGTACGTACCGAGCACCCTGCTGGAAAAGCTCCAGGCGCGCTAGCGAAGCAACCAAAACAGACCCAGCAATTATTCAGTTTTGCTTGAAGCATCAACTCGCGCGAGCTTCTACCAGACACACCACGATCGCACCGTCGATTCGACCCCGGAGCCCTACGAGAACCGCGATTCTTTGTCTTGCACCCGGACCCGGGTATGCATGCGACCTTGAACGAGCCACATACTTGACCCCAGCGGCCAGCCAAGCCGAGTAGGGTCGACTGCCCAAGCTCCTTGTCTCTGCTGCGTCGCCTTACGCTCCCAGTTGACTTGGTCTTCACTATCCGACGGAACCCCCCCATTCGTTACGATGGCGGCCGTAGTCAACGACAGGTTTCTATCTTACGAGGCTGGTCCAGAGGTGGAAGAGTTCGCCAACGCGCTGGACGACTGCCTCTCCCCCCCCCTCGCAACGCCCGACAGACGAGAACGAATCCTCGACCTCCCGCGAAGGTACTACGAGAATGCTCTTCGGCGATTAGCACAGGTGCGACCACGCATGGTGCGCGATGGCGCCCAAGATGACGTCGACATGGATGCGGACGATGCCGATGTTGTCAACGACAATCCCGCCTCAGCAGAGTTGATTAGACGTCTCGAAAGAGAGGCCCAAACCTGGGATCTCTTGCGCCGACTGCTTCCGCTACGATATCCTAGTTCCGAATCGAATCAACCGATCTTTGCTTTTGGCAAGACCCCGCAGAAGGATTTGCTTCATGATTTCCTGGCCAAGGACCCATCAGCGCGAGAACGACAGGCAGTCATACAATGGCTCCAGACCAACGCCGCTGCCGGCCCCGATATTGACGAACTCGCGCGCGAACTCCAACAGAATGCTGACCGGGGGGATATTATCGCCCACGGCTGGCTTCATACCCGTTCCTCCATCAAGCTCAGAAAAAGCGTCACTGCTTGGCCACATCTGCTCGATCGTCAGTCACCAGCCGTTGCAACTTCTTTCCTCAACTCGGATGGCGCGCCTCTCGTAACCCAACTGGATCCCGACGCTGCGACTCGTCAAGGACGAAAACTGGAACCGCAGGATGAGTATTTCGAGCGGGCTATCTGGCTCGGTTGCTTTGAGCACCTCCGCCGGGGATCCAGTCTGGATACTATTCGTGAATGGTGTCAGGAGCGGACCGAGATGTGGCGGGCGATTTCTACTTCCGCTGTGCTCTTGTCTACCGACGACAAGCAACAACTACCCGTCAGTAACCCGGCATCATTGGCTTTGTGGCGGCGCATGTGCTTCAGCCTGGCTCGATCGGGTGGCTGTGACGACTACGAGCGTGCAGTCTATGGCGTTCTTTCTGGAGATATTGCCAGCGTGGAAAAGGTGGCACTCACCTGGGACGACTTTCTCTTTGCCAATTATAACGCACTGCTCCGCACGCAGCTGGACACCTATATCCTTGGTCAATGCCCCCCCGATGTGGCGTCAAACTTGACTCAGTCTTTCTCATCCTTTGACGCCGTCCAGTTCCATGGCGAGCCGGAAACAGTCGACAAGCGTCTCATTCGGTCTCTCGAGACCAATCAGCAGATCCGTGCCGAGGCCAATGAGCCTAGCAAGGCACTGCAGGCATCCTTGATTTCGAAAGAGATTGGACACCATCTGTACGAGCAAGGATTGGTCATCTCGGCCGGTGCAGACCAGGATGAGTCGAAACTCTACCGATCAGAACCTAAGAACCTCGACCTAAACAAGGAGAGGTTCTTCCAGACAACACAGCACTACGGTCTGCGCATTGTAGCACACGTTTATCTTCTAATAACCCTGCTGGACAAGCTGGGCTCTGGAAATGACTCTCTTGCTCCACTGTCCTCACCTCCAGACTGGAGACGTTCACAAGAAAATCTCCTGGCTGGCTACGCAAACTACCTGCGTCTTGCCCAGCTCCAGGAGTTGATCCCACTATACTGCTCGATCCTTGAAGCTCCCCGGTGTTACGAAGTTCTGAGCTACAACCTCATCCCCGAAAAGGACACGAAGCAGCGTCTGATGCAGCTCCGACTTATTAAGAAGGCTGGCATCGATGTATTCAAGTTCGTCAAGACCCAAGCCTGGCTTATGTACGATGACCTGGGCCCACCCAAAAGCACATTTCCAGCCAAGGAGTCATTCAGCATTATTGACGCCGGGCCCCCTACTTCTCGACGAGGTCGACCTATCAAGGCCGACTTTTTTGGTGAGGAAGAGAATAACATTGAGACGACACACGAGCATCTGATTCGCTCGCTGGAATGGCTCCTGCTAGTACAAGAGACGTGGCCAAATGTCTTTTCTATGGGAACCAAAGTGTACAAGTACTTTTTGCGTGAGTTCCCCGGACTTGACTGTTGCTCCAAGACCTGAGCTAACAATCTATTAGGTAATCTTCACCTCAGTGCGGCTCGCCAGTTGATGAAGAGGGTACCCTTTGCCGATGTCTTGCAGGCTGCTACTGATGAGGACGGTATGGAAGGGGTCTGGTACGAGGACACTTCCGAGTTCTGGGCTAAGCACCTTGAGCGGAGAGGCATCCACGAGGTGACGGCGGAGCAGGTAGTTTCGGACGCTAAAAAGTTCCGTGAACTGGAATGCCTAGTGCGAGCTCTGGATAGCCTGGAAACAGTTGCCTCGTTGGCTGAGCTCACGAAAGAGTATGTTGGATCAACGCCGACATGGGTCATATGGGACGGCACACTGACGAGACGCAGGGATATAAACAAGCCTCGCGAATTTTGGGCTACAATTGGGGACGAGATCAAAAACACAAAGGAGAACATGCAGCCCTTGCTCAGCAACTGGCTCCTGGCTGGCATTGAAGGTATGTTGACACAATTTGCGCCTGTGCCGTTCAATTCTGACTTGGGAGCAGACGGCGATGATGAACTGCGGGAGTTGCGCCAGGCGTATCTTCCCGAGACAATTCTAGCGTATGTCAGTGCATTGCACTTTGCAGGTACCGGATTATCGCGGGACAACCTGCTAGAATGCATGGAACTTGCAGCTGTCATCGCAGAGCGCAGCTCCGACCTGTCGACGAGCTTTGTGGCAGCTGGACGAATGAAGGAGCTGGTCGAGGTGTTTGCAGCATGCAGCAAGGCGTTGGCCATCAGCACCGGAGAGAAGAGGGCTGCGGGCTCGAGCAGCAAGAAGCTGCGTGAGATGGGATGGTCAAGAGATCTCTGGTCAGTGAAGCCATGATGTATCGGAGAGAGGCATTTGCTCCTGGGGCCATTGTTCACTCCGAGTCCCTTTACTTGCTGACGGCTTGGGCGTTGAATGTTGATCTCTCTCTTTTTTGTTAAAACGTGGGGGAAGGATTGTAACATACGGAATTTGGTCTCGTGTAGAGTGATCAGACGGGAAATAGCAAAGTTAATGAAGCATTCCGTTAGAAGGAACCTGTAAGAGAAGTATTGGGACTTTGGCCTGAAGATATCGTCGTGCAGTTAGGTACGTATACTTGTCGAGCCTCCAGCCTCCCCCAGATGTGGCGTTGCGCACTCCCCCACGTTCCGACTTGCCCAGATGGAAGCAAGCTCCCCCACCTCCGACCTGGCTCTTCCAACTCCATATTCCAAGCTCGCCGTCGTCGTCATCTATCTCCTCACCGCGCCTATACCCGTTTGCACGAAAACGATACAGGGCCCTCGCCTAGGAACCAGCAGAGGTTATGGCCAGCTTCACGCCCGAGCTACAGGGCGCAACTCCTCCAGTCCTGCCACCGAAGCCCGGCAGCCATGAGACCAGCCGAATCGCGACCCCATCATCCACGGCCGCTCCTCCACCATCCGATGCCGAACGCAACCGTTTCTCCGGGGCTGTGAATGCTGCTCCGGCGTCCATTCCCGACCCGGGCGACCAATGGCTCCCTCAGATCCTCCAAGACAAGTCGTACGTCACACCACACCTCGAGTGTCGCATGCCATGATACTCATATCGCTTCGCCGCAGAAAACAAGACCTTGCTGAGCTTCTCGCCAACCCGGCTCTCCTCAACGCAATCACCCACTCTCCCGACTCGATCCACCCCTCTCTCCTCGCCTCACACCAAGCGCTCTCCTCAACGTTGAACGAGAATATTGAGCTCGCGAGCCAGCTCACAGACATGGAAGCCCGCTTGTCGCACCAGCGCGCGTCGACGCAGGCGCAGCTGCTCTCCACACATACGCTCGAGAGGCAATGGCGCCAGAAGCAGTCGGACATGGACCACGCGCTGGCGCCCTTCTCGCCGGCGGCGCTGTATCAACAGCTTGGGCAGGGAGTGCAGGAACAAGCCTTGGTGTGCCAGGCGATGGAGGAGAGTTTCCTAGAGGGAGAGGGGGAGGGGGCGCCAGCGACGGAGAGGGAGGTTACGGACTGGGTGAGGAGATACAGGGAAGCAAAGGTGCAGTATTATCTGAGGCAGGAGCGAAAAGAGAGATGGGACGAGGGGCGAGTTGGAGGGTGGAGATGATTCGAGGCTTGGAGCTAGACGCTGGCTTCTTGAGTTCGAGCGTTGTTGTTAGCTGTGTTGCATGTTAGCCCTTGGATTGGAGTTGTAGGGTTGCTAGTTCAGGGCTTATGGCCAACCAGGTGTTACGATTCACGAGATATCATATGGGTTCTCTTAATATCAATGGAACATGAGGACGCTTTAAATGTCTTCTATATCTGATCGTCTAACTCATACAGCATGGCCAACAAGGGACTTGTCAAGCGATGATTGTTGTCCCAAAGTCCTCACCACACTCAAATATGCTTTCCAATATGCCACAACTGACGCTTGCTTTTAAACATGGGTATTCTGTAAATTCTTGCCGTCCATATTTCAAAGGTTCCTTCAAACCCAGAGTGAACTAGCAATGACAAACGATATTATCTTCCATTCCTTGGGTCCTCTCATAGCGCGCTGAAAGGACTCTTTTTCATGTCTGGGCTACGTGGGCTCATGGGCAACGCAAACAAATCATCCTCGCCATCCCGTGGCTGAAATTTGACAGGGGCCGAGACAGCTGCAGCAGTGACGTCGCCTCGCAGCGCAGCGTTAAGGGAGATGGGACCTGCCGGAGCGTTGCTGATCATGGCCTCACGGGAAGAGACGGCAATGTCGGCGCCTTGTGGGTGGAAGGGGCGGGACTGGCTGATTGGGCTGATGAATGTGTTCGCTGTACAAGCACATGTTAGCTTCCTGGGAACGTTTGGGACACGGGACATGGAGGTACCTTGTGTGCTGGGCGTTAGGTCTGCAGGTGATGTAGCCAGCTTGAGGCCCTTGAGCTTATCTCCCAAGCGGCCGGTGATGGGTGATCGAGTGGCTGCAGGACGGGAAGCAGACTCGGCGGGCATTTGGGGTGGATGAATGAAAGTGTCGAGTATCCACTGCCTCTCCGCGAGGGCCATCTCGACACCCACGCCCTCGGCATTGTTGCGCAACTCGTCGGTAACCTCACGGTCTATCGCGGCGAGACGCTGGCGTGCCCATAACGTATGCAAAACGCCCCGGGTCCCTGGGTCAGCAGCCAGGCCCGGTGGAAAGATGGCTGGGAGAGGCTTCAACGTCAAGCTAGGCGCACCGGGTGGAGTTATGGTAATGGTAGCAGGGACCGTGGCATCTGCAGGAAGGAGGAAGAAGACGCGGCGGCGGCGAGCAGATGCGCTCGAGGCAGACTCTGGATCCGAGTCTAGCTCAGGCTCAGATGCAGGAAGATTGGTGGATTTGCCGGGCCACGACACCTGCCAACAAGCATTGTTAACGGTGTTTTCCTTGCTTCCGGAGGCAGAGGCCGGCGCAGGTTCCGTTGCGGAGACGTCATCGGTGCTCGGGGCGGAGGAAGAGTCGGCGGGATCGGCGGCGGAATCACCGGAAGGAGCGGGGGTGTCGACGGCGTCTGGATACCACTCAACCATGAGGACCTTTGTGCCGGCATCGCTGAACTCGAACCTAGCTAGGTGCTGGGCGGCCGCGGTCGGGACGATAGGGGGTTCATCGGCAGGCCGAGGAGACCCCGAGGGCGGATCCGGAGTCATGATTAGTTGTGGAGGAGGGTAGTTTGTCGATTTCGTTATCCGGCCAGGTTGTAGGTTTTTGGTCGCACAGGAGCCCAGGCACAAGGGCTGAGATAGCGGCTCTGCTGATGCGGAGCAGTAATGGCGGGGACCTGAAAGTCCAGGCCTCTGTGGTTCTCTCTTGAGCTCTCGGTGCCTCGTGCGCTCGCGCTCTTCGGACTCCAAGGGTCCCGCTCCTCTCGGGCCGAGTAGTTTTTGGTGGTTGAAGCCAAGTCACCTCTAGTCCAGCCGGGGTCACCAATCGAATGGGACGTTCTAGAGGAGGACTCGAGGGGAAGGGGAACGAGAAGGAGAGGGGCCGGTTTCAGGGACGTTCAGGGACGTGACTGATGACGATGCAGAATGAGGGACATCGTCCACATGGTAGTAAGTGGTAGTAGTAGTAGTATGTAGTAGGTCGGTAGTATGGAGGTGGAGAGCCGGGGAAAGCTGGGATGAGAGAACGGAAGCTACTACCTAGAATCGAAGTAGAGTGGGCAGGTGTTAGGTAGGCAGGTACGCGTTCACAGCCCAACCCGAAGCCGCGATTTTTGTTTGGTTGCCATTACCTTATCGGTTACGAGCAACGGCGACGGGCATCATGGGTTTACGGGGAGGGGAGCGTTTCAGAGGGGAGACATGGCCCAATCATTGACGGATTTCAGCCTCTACAGTGGATGATTGACGACTGTTACGATACAGTACGGACAGTGCTGTATGTATGCGGGAGGGACATGAATAATACCAGGTAGCGAGAAACACATGAACAACGCGTTGTGGATAAAGTGACTTGTGCAATTGTGGCAGTGCTCTGCTTGGCTCTCTGCTCCTCTCGGTATCGTCGGGAGAAGCCGCACCAAGACCAAGAGGGGACGAGAGGAGGAGATGGAGGTCTTGTCGATCGGTTGATGCAATTCAACCCGCAATGCCGTCAAACTTCAGGCTCTGCAACGTCAGAGAGCGGCAGATGAAAGGCAGCATGCGGTGCTGGCTTTATTATTCGCAGGCTCACGCCGCTGTGTCTGATGTAACCAGGCAGATTACTAGGCTAGTTCGTGTTGTGTGTGGGATTGCTTGAGCGCGTGGCAGAAGCAATGGAACGAAACCCGGGCTGCTAAAATAAAAGGGACGACAGACAGATACAGTACTGTACCTAACCGGAGTTTGTTTGGTGGCTACGTAATATTACGGCCGGGAAATTTCCAGACCTTCATGTTCCATCGCTCGCTCGACAGAGGTACCTTGCATATCATCAAGTTTACGGAACCAACACAGGACTTGAGATGGGTCTCTCAGATATCAGGGTGGAAGTTTCTAGAGTCGTGGCCGGCTAAAACCACAGATAGATGTGGTTCCATCTATCAAAACCATTCCGCCAGCTACATATCCTATCTACTACGTTGTATCTCTTCTTCTTCCCTCTCATTGCATCCATCATCTTGTCTCTCCGGAGTAACTCATTCTATGTATTTCTCCTACTGACGAATTAAAAATCCGGGATATCAGGGGATCGGCGAGGACGAGACATTGAAGCGGAAGGGGCAAGAGCCACCGGAGTAAGGCCGGGGCCACTACGGTGACCCCCCCCTGCTCTGGAGGGTGTGGGCTGTTCAGCTGGTACTCACATCCACATCCCAACTCCAAACATGCCATGGATCCCGTCAGACGAGCTCCAATTTTCAGAACTTACCTTACTCATGCCTTTTTTTAAACTCTTCTCACCTTTACCCGTCCACGTGTCTAAGTGCCGTGTTGTCCAATGCACGATAACTACAGTAGAGCGTTAGTTTCTCTGAATCAAACAAAGAAGCACGCCGTTTTCTCAAGCCAACCATGTCCCGTGTCGCCTCGGCTCGTCTCGTCTCGTCTCGTCTACTACCAAGACCTGACCCAACGGTAAAGACCAACTAGACTCTGCGTGGTAGTTATTAGCGAACCCGCGGAAAGGGACCCTCAAAATGTTCCGGATAGACATGTTGCATTCACAGAAGGGATGAGTTGTGAGTGTCCCGGCTTCGTCTCGGTGCGTGTTTGCTGGATTCAAAGACTATTATGGCAACTTCAGTCAGACTTGTCGTGGTGGTCCGTGGATAGAGGCTACATGGTCAGGGCATGCAAATTTGGTCTGGTGGCATGGTGCAGCATCGTGCCCCCAAGAGAACTGCAACTAAAGAAAACGGTTATGGGCACGCGATTCGCACGGGAAGAGAAACCCTCGCCACACCCGCCTTTTCTGCTCTTGTCCTTGTTCCCTGCCTGTGCTTCTCACCTTACACCTTGCACTTGATCCAGCCAGCAGCCCCGGTGCTTCCATCACGACCTTTCTCGGCCGGATAGACGTTTCGGCTTCTCTTGATGCGGATGCGACCCTAGGGCATCCGGCACAGGCCGCACAGCTCACCGGTAGGGGATCCAAGAAAGGAAGCCAGGTGTGTCGATGAGATGATGGGCTGCGCATGTTTTGTGATAACAACAGGTCTGGGCACTAGTTGACAAGAAGAAAAAAACCACCTTGGTCTCGTGAGTCGATCCATGTAAGAGTAAGCATGCGATCGGAGATACTCCATACGGTCGGGTCCCCTCTTATTCTCATCCCATTTGCTCTTGTCTGTTGCACAGCTTCCAGGTCTTGTTCCAGTTCTGTTGACCCTTCTTTGCATTGGCTGGTTTCATTACCTGCCTCCAGACTGACTTACAACAGGCCCGGAGCAGAGAGGGCCATTCATCGGCCGAACAGGGGGGTTTCTCCAGCTAAGCTTTTGCGTGATAGATCACAAATTTCGCAAAACCTTCCGCTGTACCTTTGCTGCATGCTTGTATCTATCTTCAGCTATCACTGCTGTCGTCATTGGCTTGACGGTCGCAATTCATTAATCGTCCACCTCTCTCCTTGTCGGCGCCTGCTCGGTCGAGAACTCGGCCGGCGCTGCCTGTTAACTAGCCAGATGACATTCGCTCCGGACTTTTTTCTTGCTCGTCTTGTCACCTCACAATCTGTTGATCTGCCATTCTTGATTCCCGGGTCCTCCCCAATAGAAGAGGCCAGGTCCAACCCCAGCATGGATGGATCTCGGCTAAATACAAATTTGAGGAGAGACCGAGATACGGACGGCCGAGCCGGCGGAAAGCCCACACCGGAGCTCCTTCAGAAAAGAGCAGGAGTCGGATGGAGGCTAATACCAAAGGAAGAAACAGAGCAAGCAGAGCCAAGAACAAGAACGCTCCAGCCCCAAGCCTCACAACGAGAGCCCCGAACCCAGGGGTCCTCCTCTCTTCCTTTGGTGGGCTGCTCCTCTGCTCTGCTCTGCTCTGCTCACCCAGAGCTGGGCGACACCCCCCAGCCACCGTGCGGCGCCACACCCGGGCCTACTGTGCTATGATGGCCCGGCGCAGGGAAAGCTTCTTGATAGCGGTGGTGCAGCGCTTGCAACGTTGTCGATAAGCCCGCCCGCAGCAGGAAACGCAGCGGGACGGTTTTTGATGCTGCAGAGCCGGTAGACTCCGCAGAAGACGACGATAAATAACGCCGGCCAATTGGGCCGACTCCGGGAGATTGACGGACAACTGGGGCTCACACTGTACGGCGCATCTACAATCGCGTGGCAGAGGCTGCCCCCCGGTCAGTTCTTGCTGCTGGAGTGGAGGGTGGAATGGGCACCACCAAGTCAGGTGGTCACTCGAGGTACCGTAGCTGACTTCTTCCATCAGCGGACGTGTGTTTAGGTTGTGGGGAGATTTACACAAGGCCTCTTCGGCTCCCAGCGTCATCTCTGCCCGGGTATCCTCCTCAAGGAAGCCCTACCGTAGGCCGCGGGAGGGGCTTTCTCACGGCTTCTCCATTCTCAAGACTGGGGCAGACAGAGGGCAGAGAATAGATTGATGGAAGATGCCCGCGTCTCCAATCTTTTCTCCAGTCCCATTCTGGATCTCTCGCCCTCCCCCCCAAATCCCAATCCAGTCCCCCACAGCTTCCAGCGCCCTTTCCAGGGCCTCTCCACAGTTAGGCCGGTCAAACGCCGCCTTGGGCGAACCAACGTTTGCGCTGGCCGGCCTTGTGGTTTTGTCCGCTGCGGCGCTACCCATGTCGGTCGGTCCGTCCCCCATGGCCTCTTTCTCTGGGTCGTCGTGGTCTGGCGTCTTTTTGAGGGATCTCCATCGCCTAACTGCATCCTTCTTCCATCATCCACCCACTTTTTTATTAGTTAGGGTATGGGTCGTGGTGGAAATAGCTTCGGAGTGTACCTTATCAGACTCTCTCGCCTTGACCATTGACGAGTGCGAGAGGCAAATGTAGCAGAGGGCTCCTGTGCGTGCTCTCACACAATGTCTGAGTCAACCGCCGGTCCATTATCCCAATGAAGATTAAAAGAAGAGACATGTTGTCCAAGCCATGCCCAAGAATCAATTCGCTCAACTGTTTCGCTTCCCAAGCAAGGTTGTCCCTAATAAATCGTCGTCGAGTACTTTGCTGCTGACGGAATTATCGTCCCGTCTGTGGGGACGCTACATCCACGCCCTCCTCCTGCCTGCTGGGGATCGCACTTCGCCCTCACGTCACCCTGGTAGTCGCGCCTCTCCACGCCCCCTCCGCGCCTTCCCTTCCCTCCCCCGGATTCGTACCGCATGTATCGCGGTACCCTTGTACCTGAAAGTCCCTAGCCCAGCCAGTCATCACTCCTTCTCTCGCTCATTCCCTTCTCTTTGGCCTTGGGTTTGTACCATCATCCTTCCCACTTTCCCGTCACTTCACCTAAACTCATCCCACCCCGTCCAATCTAAACCAACTCGAAACACCACGACTTCGCTTCTCACGATATCGACCGACCACGACCCAACGTCCTGCTTTCTTTTCTCTCACTCCGGCCCTTCTCTGCGCCCTTTTCTTCTTGTTGCCTTTCGTCTCACTCGCCTCCAACGTCGATCTCCCCTATCGCCCCGAGTCTTCGGCAATCCCGATCCCTCCGTCTCGCCCTCAAATCGCCCGCTCTTCCCGCCATGTCGAGTATACTCTCGTTCGGCGCACAATAGAGACGGACGCCTATAGCCATCTGGGCTGGCCCGACAGAGCCTCTCTTCGTCTTGTCTTATTCACCCGCGGCCTTCGCGCGTCTCGATCCTGACCGATAGCGTCGTCTGCCGCTCGTTTCTCCTACGACGTTGTTCACCATGGCCAACCATCCGCCACGTCCCATGGCGATGGACCCGCCTCACATCACCGAATTCGCGTCGGAGCGCTACTTTGAGAAGCTCAACCAGCTCAACGCTCAGCAACAGCGCCAACATCCTCCTCCCCCGACACCTGACTCTCTCGACCCTTCCGCTGCACCGCCCCCTTCAAGATTCATTCTTCCTCTGCGGGAATCCAAGGCCGCTGATGTCGAACCTATCCGGCCGTCCGACCAGAAGCGCGAAAAGGGTCGATTCTTCTCCCTCCGTTCCAAGGTCTCGATCCTCCATTCCAAGTCATCTCAACCTAGCTCATCTGCGTCGCCTTTCGCGCCACGCTCTTCGGCCGAGTCAGCACGGAAGAGGTAAGCCAACCAATCTCGCGCGACATTCGAAAACCTTACCATGGCTAACTCAAATTTCTAGTGCTAGCTTTGATCAGCTCTTTCTCGCATTACCCAACGAACTACAAATCCAAATCATCTCTGCCCTGCCCTTGACCGATGTCCTTAACCTCCGACTTGCCTCAAAATCATGGCATACTCTCATCACCCTAAACGAGCCGACCATCGCACGATATCACCTCGAACATCACATGCCCGCCTACGCAACCCGCCTCTATCCCATAACAGACCCGAACGAGATCAACTTTCACCATTTGTGCGGCCTATGGCATCGACTGCATGTCGCTGCTAAGCTTGCCTTTTTGATGTGTGAATGGATCACGAAAGACATCTTTCTGCGCCAAACCGAGGCGCAACGAATTGCCTTTGCTCCACAGAATGAACGCATGCGTCGACGTTTGATACCCCTCCTATTTACTATCTTCCACTTCTTCGAAACTTACCGGAAGCTGCATCTAAAACACATAGCGGAGAACGGCGGCAACGGACTGAAGCGAGAACCTTATACGCTGAACCCTATCGAAACCGAAATCATGAATATGTACGATGATCAAACACTGCTACGGGTTCATGAAGTCTTCCCTCTGGTTATTTCTTCATTCTGCCGACGGTTACGGCCCCCGACGTATGTGGGTAGGGTCGAGCGATCGCTTCGTGGTTACATTCGAGAAAAACCATCCGACGACGTCCACGTTGCCATTTTATGCATTGGTGGCTTGCGGCAGGTGGAGAGGTTGTGGGAAATCAAAGGGTACAACAGCCGACGCGGTGCCGTCGACACATGGTTTAACGCCCTTACTAAGGAGCACCACCCTGCCGACGCTGCACCATCGAAATCGAAACGAAGTCTGTTTGGACGCAAGAAATCGACGAGCAACGAGGCTCGATCTTCTGGTGTCGGCTTAAGCAAGGTCCGCAGCTCGGGCTCGATAGACGCGAACATGGACTTTGATGCCAACCTCGTCTTCAACACAAGCTTGTCTGCAGGGGCTCCCATGTCTGCTCTGGGCTCGCAACAGGCCCAGGCCATCTTAAACGATCTCCCCGTACTACAGCAAATATGGCTTGCAACTGCTGAGGCTGTCATCCTCCAACGCAGGGTTGTTGAGCGTCCACAGGACATCAAGCGCAACCAGCAGGTCATGCTCGACTTGATCCGAGAAGATGGCATCGACGACGAGGACGAATGGTGGTACGGCCGCAGCATCCCCGATTCGGTGCGGCCCCCGGTCGGTGTAACCGATGACGATGCGGACTGAAGGGCGTTTGCACTACTCGACTCTGTATCTGGAGGCGACAATTTCCTTGTTTGTTTAGTTGTTTGGCTGGTGTCGTTTTCTTCAGCAAGCACTGCGACAGCCTCGCCACTTGGTACCTGGGGTATTCGTGTCAAGAACGGGTTCATGAGCATTTACACGGCGTTTTGATGGGTGCGGAGAAAAGGGTTACCGCGTTGCCCCATGTGGCACTGGAAAGGAGCACCGGCCAGGGTTTTATACCGATTGTCTCTACGCGAATTATTTTCCTTTGGTTTTGAGGATTATGCCATGCTTGGAGCGTGCTCCTTTGATTGGTGGACGGTTGGACGGGCAGGCGGATGCCATTTGTTGCGTGCTGCTGGCAAAAAGGGGACGGGATATATTACTTTTCTTTGGGCATTTGGGTCAGCCTCGCTTGGATAGATATTGCGGGCGTGCATTCTCCTTTTCCTTTGTCAGATCTGACCACTTTATTATATCCTCAGCGGAGCTTTTCATGTATTCTGTATCCAAAGTCATGAGGACTATCGACGAATTCAAAAAGAGAACGGATATAATTATCTGGGTATCTAAAACTTGTTCAAACAAACAAAACCTCCCTTACTTTTCATCTTCCTGCTCCTGTGCCCATTAATCCTATAAAATACAGCCAGAGTCGTCCCGGTTCGTAAAATCCTGCTTTGGTATATACCTGGTATTGTCCTACTCCAACCTCATACTGAAAACCATGTGATGGTAGTATCTGCAACTACCATCCGCTCGCGTCACGTCTGCCGTCCCTCGCAAACGTTCTACGCCACCGTAGCAAAGTTGTACCATGCGGTCACTGCCGCTTTGGATTCTGAGTGCCGTGATTCAGCCTGAAGCCAGCGTCTCCGGCTAATGGTCTTCGTGCTTACTCCCCCCTCCTCCCTGATACCACTACCTGCCAATGACGTGATATATCCGATCGCGCATGTCAGGCTCCGCCAGTGCGGCCTCAAGTTGAGTGTGGTTTGCAAACGCAGCCGCGGTGCCGGGATTCATGGAATAGTCCATGTCGAGATAATTTTGACCGCTAAAATCCTGGAATTGGGTCATATTGGGTGTAGGTGTTGATCCAGTGGACTGAGGTTGCGATTGTTGTGGTGACTGCTGGTGCTGGTGCTGGTGCTGGGATAGGGATTGTCGACCATGGAAGCCAAGGCTGACACCGGCCGAGTTTTGCTGCTGGAACTGCGTGGGAGAGCTCGATCCCATTGTGCGCGAAAAAGAACCGCCGGCGGATTGGCCAAACTGGTTTGCCATTTGGCGTTGCTGCTGCTGCCTCTGTTGCTGCTGCTGCTGCTGTTGATAAAAGGTCTGGGCAGTCATATTGGCGGGGACGCGGCTCGGTGCTCCGGGGAGCCGACTTCGAGACCTATTGGCAGCTGGGGAAGGTAATTGTGATGTTTGGCTAGTTTGTTCTGTGTTCATATCTGGTGACTGTTGCTGACTCTGGCTGAACTGATTCAGGTTCAGATTCTGGTGTTGTCGCTGGAGCTGTTGCGTTCTTTGGTTCGCACTGTTACTCAATACGTTCATTTGCGCCTGGGAATCGAAGCTGCTTGATGTAGATGGGAGTTGCCCGCTGGGGTCTATATTAGGAGAAGCGGACGAGTTCACACCTGTTGACGGGGACTCTGTCGCACCGACGGGGTTATTGTGGTCTGTCTCTTTCGAGACTCGACGACGCTTTGCCTGTTGTGTTTGGGGCGAGTTTCCTGGTCTCGTAGCTGAGTTGGGTATTTGCAGGGCAGCTGCAGCACTCCCAGTCTCTGTATGTGGATGTGATGTCTGCTGTGAAGGTTTTCTCTTCCTGGACAGGGCTTTCGGGTTATTCTGGTTGTTAAGCGGAGTTGGCTGTGGCCTCATGTCAACACCACTGCTTGCATCCGAAGCTATGCTAAGCTCATGTGCAGCTGCAGGTGAGTCGGAGGTTTCTTGTAGAGTATTTGTAGCCATCCCATTCGGACGAGGCCTATGATTACCCGTGTTGCCAGACGAACTTGTATCTGGTTGGGTTGATGTTGATTTGTGTGCGAGAGGGGAATCGTTGGTTGTATTTGAAGGCTGGGTTTCATTCACATTATTTGGAGGTTCACTGCTTTCGTCTTGTGTCCCGGGTTGGGACTTGGGTTTATTCTTGGAGCCTTTGGGACGGCCACGCTTTCTGCCCGTATGGGGAGTGGCAGGTTGCACGGCAGAGGTAGGCTGTGTAACGGCTGTCGTTTGACCTTGGTCACTCGCAGTGGATTGCTGGGAAGTATCTGGAACTTGTTCGGTTGACGTTGTTTCCGGGACAGTTCCGTTCGTTTGTACAGGCGCAGAGCCAGTGACCCCCTTCTTCTTGATCCCTTTGTCTTTTCGTACTTTGCTGCTTTTGCTGCCTTTGGGTCGTCCTCTGGAGCGCTTAACCGTAACAGGGGCAGCGTTTCCAGCAGAAGATGCGCCGGAAGCCCCGACTGGAGGAATCACGGGAGTGATTTGGGTGGCAGAGTTTTGCCCAGCATTTTCTAGATGCGGAAATATCTCTGCAATCCACGCAATGAACAAAGAACCAGATCCATTAGCAGAAGCGCTTTGTGGAAAGACACCATCATCTGGCGGAGGCGCGCCTGGGATGCCACCAAAGTAAGCCAGAGCTTTACATAGCTGATCCACCACCAAGACCGGATGAAGACTTCTGAGGAGCGTGAGAAGCCGGGCTTGTTCCGCCTTTGTGTCATCGGGTGATGTCTTAGAAGTATTCGTCGGTTCAGTGTCAGCCTCGTGTGTAGTTGCCTCCCCTACGGCAGGCTTGTCTGCAGTAGCGGCCGGAGGGAGTGGAGGAGGCCGAGGAATCGGGCGAGGAACAGCTGGGAGAGCTATAGATGGGTGTTCACGGGGTTGTATGGGAGGAGGTAGCATTGGGAGGCTGGGCCGAGATCTTTTGGGATGGCGATAGCCCTGGGTACTTGCAAGTCTCGCAGCAGCAGCCGTCCCCTCACTTGTGCGCTTCGCAGCGAGGTCTCGCTCCGTCATCTCTGGCCTCGGAACGTCGATTTGCATGACGCTAAAGTTTCCTTGCCGTCCATCTGTCTTGCCCTTGAGTTTGCTAGGAACTGGATTCCTGATACGGCCATCGTGATATGGGCTGAGTCCAGGACTCGGACTCGGCATTGATACTCGTGGGTGCGCGGTAGCGTCGTTTGTGTCTGCTGGAGGCGGATGGCTGTATCCTGGAAGAATGTAAGGATTCATCCTAAGATCAAAAACCATGCCCCGGCTCGGGCTGCGCAACGGCGGCGTCGCCGTCGCCATGGTAGTTGACGGCGGAGCGGACGAAGAAGCATTAGCGCTCGCATCTTGGGCACTGGGTTCGCCGGGCGCGGGAGGACTCGTCGAGGTTGTCGCGGCGGCTGCTGCAATTGTCTATCAGCCAAACAATCATTCCACCATCGGCCCGAGAAGGTTCAAGGCACGCAGCAGACAGGAAGCAACGTACGCGCCGTCGATGCCATGATGTCGGGAGGAGTCCGGGACCCGATGCGCCGAGAAGGCTACCAAGGACATGCCCCAAAGTCGAGCAAACGACGAGTCGTAGGGCTTGAGGGCGATTGCGCGAGGTTCATGCGACCTCGAGAATGCGCGAGTCAATGGCCTGTAAGCCGTTGAAGCAGCCGCCACAAAGACCAAGAGAACGTGTTGTTGATTGTAAGTTGGATCCGTGTTAGTGGGTTAGTGGATGGCAGCCAGAGAACAAGGGACCCCCCCCCGTGACGAAGCTCCTTCCTAGCCTCGTACCGCTCCGCTACTGGTGGGGGCAGATTGCCAAATGGGGAAACCGTCAAGAGAAGAGTGCGGATATGCGACTAGCGAGGCCCGACAGCCACAGTGTTCACGTCATCTGAGCACCAGCCAGCCGCGAGGCATCAGCCACAAGCCCCACGTCTACGCCAAGGTCAACTGCTGCCCAGCACAGCATGAGGCTGGCTTGAGCTCCTGCTGCTGCTGCTTCTGCTTCGTAACGGCGCCTGCTGGTCTGGAGCTAGCCCATCAACCTCAGCAACCCAATACAACTCAGCCTCGACCCCTTCTTCACACGAAGCTTCCTGTCTTCGATCGCCTATCGATGAGCTCGTGATTTCCGATCTACAATCAAAGGCAATAGCTCTCGGGCGCTCGAGCTGTCCAAACCGACTCCATCAGCCTCTCCCCGACCTACTCCGCAGCCCGCCTTATTCGTATCCTCCACCGACCTAAGGTATTCCGTTCATCTACTGCCGCCATCAAAGCTTTGCATCATGTCGACAAAGTACGCGCTGTTGTCGCTGCCCCTCGGTGTCTTTGACTCGAGCGATCGAGATGATGCCCTCTCGTCGTTGCGCGGCACCATTTCTTCCGACAATGGCTCCGTTCTGCCGTTCAACATTCCCGACTTCAAGATCGGCACCCTTGACGCTCTCGTCCAGCAGGCAGATGACTTGACCAAGCTCGAGGCCTCCTGCCAGGCCGTTGTCGCCAAGGTAGCCGACTCGCTAAAGAACGTTCTAGAGGGTGACGAGGACCGCATCGCTCAGTACAAGATGGTCAACGATAGTGAGACGCGCACCAGCTCTCTGCTTTTGGCTCGTCGCTAATGCTGTACCATAGAGCCCACCGACCAGTACCTAAGCACCTTTAGCTGGAACAAGATCCGGTACCGAGCTGACAAGTCTCTGGGGGAGCTCATCAGTACCCTGCAAAAGGCAAGCTTACTCTCCTTACCTCCCGCTCGTTCAACCAACTAATAGTTCTCGTTTAGGAGCTCGTCACCGTCGACAATGACGTAAAAACTAAGTTCAATCAATACAACTCGGTCAAGACGAACCTCGCAGCTCTGCAGCGCCGCCAAACGTGAGTTTTATCATATGCCGAACTTGTATTTTTGCCTCTACTGACGAACATGTCTAAAGCGGTAATTTGTCAACCAAGTCCTTGACCCCCATCGTCGACCCGTCTCTCCTCATCCAGGACTCCGAGTACATCGAGACACATCTCATCGTTGTACCGGCCAACGCCAAGAAGGATTTCATCAAGAGTTACGAGACATTAGCTCCCATGGTTGTCCCTCGATCGTCCATCCAAGTCGCCCAGGACGAAGAGTTTATCCTCTTCGCCGTTGCCACCTTTAAGAAGCACAGCGCCGAATTTCTAACAAAGTGCCGAGAACAAAAGTGGACGCCTCGCCAGTACAAGCACGTCCAGGGCGGCCGAGAAGAGGAGCAGCGGGAACTCGATCGAGTCACCAACGAGGAGCGCAAGGTCTGCGGAGAGGCGCTACGCATGGGCCGTACAGGATGGAGCGAGAGTGTCATGATCTGGGTCCACGTTCTGACATTGCGGGTCTTTGTCGAGGCAGTTCTCCGCTACGGCCTCCCCCTGGATTACGTGACAGCTTTGGTCAAGGTGAGTTATGCTCCTCGCGAGAACCTGAGCATTGACTGACGGGGGGTTAGACGACATCCAAGTTGGCACCCAAGGTCAAGACGGCCTTGGACTCGAACTACTCATACCTGGGAGGCAACGCTTTCGGCAGAGATAAGCGGGGCAAGATCACAAAGGACGACGCTGCGTTGAGCTCAGAGATGGCAGCAGCAGGCTTCCAGACTGGAGAGGGGCACGAATACACGGCGTACGTCTACTATGAAGTCGAGTTTCCTTGATGACGACAACAACAAGGAGGGGGGAAGAGCAGGAGGGGGACAAGCAGCAGCCACAGAGAGGGAACAATAGAACGAGTCGCATGCATGCAAGAACGCCTGTATTCTATCCTATCATCATGCCCAGAAGTGACAACGCCTGGGGTCGCCATGGCAGTAATATCCGATCTATATTTTGGAAACAACGCAAAACGAACGCACATATATCCGTCTATTGTGGACCTAGTGCTTGGTGAGGTATCCCTTTTCGTTGAGCCAGTCGACGATCTGGGCGACACACTCTTCGACAGACTTCTCGTGGGTCTTGATGGTGATCTCGGGGCTTTCAGGCTCCTCGTACGGGGCCGAGATGCCAGTGAACTCCTTGATCTCACCAGCGCGGGCCTTCTTGTAGAGGCCCTTGGGGTCACGCTGCTCAGCGACCTCGAGGGGAACGTCGACGAAGACCTCGACAAAAGGGATAGCCTCGTCACCACCCTGGTTGGCCTGGGCGTGCAGCTCACGGGCGACTTGACGGTCAGCTCGGTAGGGGGAGATGAAGGAGGTGATGGCGATGGTGGAGGAGTCGGCAAAGAGCTTAGCAACCTCTGAGATGCGGCGGATGTTCTCGTTGCGGTCAGCCTCGGAGAAGCCAAGGTCCTTGTTGAGGCCGAAGCGGACGTTGTCGCCGTCGAGACGGTAGGCGGCGACGCCGAGGTGGAGGAGGTGCTGCTCGAGGGCAGTAGCGACAGTGGACTTGCCCGAGGCAGAAAGGCCGGTGAGCCAGATGGTGAGGCCGCGCTGACCACGGAACTCGTTGCGCTCACGGCGGGAGAGGGAAGGGTGCCAGGTGATGTTGCTGGAAGTTGTTAGCTCGACGATGGCCGTTTGTGGGAGGTTTGGTGGGATTTTTTGGTGATGGCGGGGTAATCAAGTTTTTGGAGGAGGGGAACGAAGAGCGGGAGGGGCAAAGTAAACAACAATGATGGTGGATGGGTTATATCAACTTACGTAGCCATTGTGTTTGAGAAGAACGAGAAGACGGCGGCGGGTGAAGAAGAGGGCAAAGTGTATACAAGAAGAAGAAGAGTGTGAGTAGGGGAGGTAGGAACAAGATAGGTAGGTAGGTAGGTAGGTAGGTGTATGGATAGAGGCAGGCGCGGAAAGATGGAGACTCGAGAGAGAAAAAAGTAGGAGCGACCAGTACGTTCCTTGAGCAGTCAGTTCCGATGCCGGCTTGATTATTTCGTCGTTGGAAACCTCTCACCACACTGCCAAGGGCTGCGTGTCACCCCCCACGAGATATTAAAGCCCGGACTAATCAGCACCTGCTTCTGTACATGGTCGCTGGAACGCCGCTCGATGTCGTGATCGGGCCATCGGGCGGGAGGGCACTTTGCGACAGACTCCCCGAGGACTCCCACATTACGCATCGCCAGCCAGGGACCGCGCCCAGCCTATGAGGGGAGCCGCTTAGAATGGCGTCTTCGATGGCGCGCATGGCATTTTTCAGTTTCTCATGCTTGTTTGGTACAAGCCCGAGCGCATCGTGCCCCTTGACTGGCCGCCCTCCGTCCCGCGCGGGTCCGGGTCCGGCTTCCTCTTCTCCACGCTGCTGCTTTTCGACCTGGATCCCGCGACGCCGGAAGTCGGCCCCACAGAGGAGGACGACTGCAGGTTGAAAATATCAACTCCCCTTCATGAGGTAAGCAGTGGTGAATATGAATAGGGGACAAACACCAGCTCTGATCGGCAATAAAAGCCCGTGGAAATATTCAAAATTGAGTCACGTCATCTCTGCCGCCCATCTATCTATTCGCTTCCCAAGAGAACCCCCAACCCCTCTATAATTAAATAGTGTAAATCAACCTCTTCTCTCGAGGCATGTGTATAGCTGTATGGTCCTATAAGCAAGTTCCACCAAAGTATCATGGCATTGGGCCATTGTATATAAAATATGTCGCCCGCTCATTCAATCATCATCACTTATGCGTCTCTAACTTTCTATGCAATTCTGGGCATCATCTGTGTTCATCATGTTAGCACACCAAGCTCACATTAAAAGACCCGAAGTAACTTACCGCAGCATACTTGGGCGAAATAAACAATCCCTCGGCCTCGGCCAGAATTGTTGGCTTCTCGCCTGGCTCGGCCAACAGCTCAATATGGCCCCTGACCCACGCTTTGCGGCCCTCGACCTTGTATGTCTCGGCCCGTAGCACCAGGAAGCTTCCCGCCGGCGTCGGCTTGCGATAGTCAACTTGCAAGTTGGCCGTCACGGCGATATTGTGAGGCAGCGCGCCAAAGGAGCACCGTCCAAGACCCTCGTCCAGCATGGTCGCCAAGAAGCCACCGTGAACGATGCCAGGGTGTCCGCAGAGATCCTCTCCCACGTATGCCACCGAAACAAGCTGCTTGCCCTCGGGGGCGATCCATGCGTATGGTGGCACGGGCATCTTTCCTTCGCCGATCAGTGCCCCGCCCGTCAAGCTCCGACTCCGATAGGAGCTGGGCATCTTCATGTGTGGTCGCGATTCGGTGAGGTTTGGGTTGGCGCGCAGCTCTGCGATGAGCGGGTGGGTGTTGATCGTCTCCTCGACCATGAGGGCCTCGTCGTGGTTTGCGACAAAGCGTTGCAGGCTCTCCTCGTCCGAGTGGAAGCCCATGCCGTTCGAATGCATCGTGTACCACGTTCCAACCCCTCCCGCCGTACTGGCCGTCAAGCCGGCGAGCAACATGCCAGCTGCCCGCTTGAAAGCACCTCCAGCAACCGCTGCTGCTGCTGTAAGTGACGAGATACGTCAGTACCGAAGTCATGTTTGCGCGTGTAAGTGCCTCGTTCGCCCAGACAAACGTACCTGGTGATGCATAATTTCGGACCTGACCAGTGCGGGACATTCGCCTGACTGCCTGGGCGGCAAGGCGCCCGTTACGACCGAATTTCTGGGAGAACATGGTGACGTTTCTTGTCCGTCGTATGAATATTTACAGATCCAAAATGGCGAAAGAAAAAAAAAAGGCGTCGCAAGACTGCTTCTTTGATAAGATTTGTCGGCGGTCGGCGTCGCCGCTGCCGAGGCAAAGCGGGCTCGCATAAGTGAATAACCTCGGCGTTTATGCATATATTCAGGACCGTTTTCCCCAACGGTGCAGCCACAATGTGGCTTGGAGCAAGGTGTACCGCACCCTGGATACGCTATGCCCGTTGCTGGGATCTGTCCCTGTGACGTGGGTTCTATCCAACCAGAGTCTCTGGCCGAGCTGGTGAGACCTTGTGTGCAAGAGATGATCAAGGCCGCTGACGACATGCGTGCTTGCGTTTGCTCGTTTCCCTGTAACAAGGCGGGTAGCTTTGTCTTGGCTTGTTATTAAAGCGTTCCGCCGCACTTGTTTGACGCGGTAGAATATTTCCTCATTCTTCCAACATCCAATCTTGACCAACACCCTCACTCACATTGCACGATGGTAATAGACATGCGCTCTATCGAAATGAGCCCAAAATTAACCGTGCTTCTTGCAGGCTACCGCTGAAACTGTTGATCTTGGGCCCCCTCACCCTCCCAAGGAGGACTCTATCACCGCCTTTGAGCAAGTTCTCCCGGATATCAAGAAGAGCCTCATCCATCTTCGCCATGACTACGCAAGTGAGTGAATCTATGAGTCGGGACTCATGGATCTAGTGAGAGCTCCGACTAACAGGGACCTTGCAGAGCACGAGCCTGAGTACTTTGCTGCCGTTGTGAGTCTCACGTACTTGTCAAGACATTGAAAGATTCTCGTGTTAATGGTTGAATCTAGGAACATCTCTCAGACCATGACCTCGCCGGCTTCAGTGCCGAGGACATCGAGTCTGTCCGTGTAGCAACTTCAGCCTACGGCATTCACCTCTTCGGCAAGCTTCACATCCCTGCCCTGCCCGATTCTGGACCCGCCTACATCCACTTCCGCGTCTTCATCGGCGGCGGTGACGACCCGCCCAAGCTTCACAGTATTCACACTGAAGAGCGCGAGGACTCGAGCGGTGGAAAGACGTACCGCGCCATCTTCACAAAGAACGATGAGCTTGAGTGGTTCGATACCTAGACGAGAAACGAGAAATGAGAAATGACATATGCCACGGCATATCATCTGCCTTTTTATTCCTGAGCCAATATCTATCTATAGCCATAGCACCCAAACGATTACATGTGCTTTTCCCGTGTCCATCTTTACATATCCTCTTCTCCCGCCAGGAGCTCCGCATAATCGTCCACCGACGCAAACATGGGGAGGTCCTTGAGCTGCCTGCGCCTTGACTTGGGCTTCTCGCTCTTGGCCTCCTTGACCTCGAACCCGTCCTCGTCCTCGCTGAGTGTGGCTCCGCCAAATTCTTCGTCAGAGCCCTCAATGTCCACGTCCATTTCTTCGTCATCATCCTCTCCCATGTCGCTATCGAGAGACAAGACAGGCGACGATCCTGCCTCTGATGCCATGTCAGAGTCATCTAGGTCGAAGCCAACGTCTGAGCCTTCGTCGTCGGGATCAACGCCGGGCTGCGTCGACACCAGAGCCTTCCAGATCTCATCCTCTTGCTCATCATCTTCTCCGCCCTGGCCCTCTGACTGTGCCTTCTTCTTCGTCTCCTTGCCCTCCTTGTCAACCTGCTGGAAGTATTCGTGGAAGAAGACATCCTCAGCAGCAACGTCCTCAGCCTTCTTCTTCCAGAATGCAGCAGAGTTGACAGACGGTGTAGCCGCTCCAGGTCCTCGACTTCCAAGCCAGATGTCGCCGAGGTCCTTGGCAGCTCGGAGAGGCTGCATGATCGAAACACCCTTGGAGGCGTCGGCAGCCTTGGGATTTCGGTAAACAAACTTGTCTAAGAATCGGATAAGCGAGTGGCTGTCCAGATCCGGTTTCTGCGCCTTCTCATCACGCGCCACTATAGACGACGCGTAGACTGTAACCGAAGGATGGTAGTGACCTTGAAGAGGGATCTGTATGATAATTAGCATCGCCATCCTTAATTATGCGGACCTTTAACTTACCACCTCCCACAAGCAACTTCGATTAGCGTTGCTGTACTCTGGATCTCTCTTTCGACCATCATATACCGGTCTTTCACTCGTAGGCTGGTCGTCAAAGATGGACTCTTCCGGCTCATCCAGCAACGTCGACAGATCAGGGAATGTTTCACGTAGGTGTCCGACTACGTAGAGAAGGCCACATGTGAATGCAGGCTGGTGCAAGCCAGCAATCTGAAGCATACGCTTGGCAAAGGCCTTGACTCGACGGCTATCGACGTCGTTCTTGAGCGCACGAAGGAGCAAGTTCAAGTAAAGTGCCTGCTTGGACGAGGTTACTAGTCTCGGGTCTAGCAGAGACTCGTAAAGGGTCCTGTAGAATCGATCGTTTGCAAGGTTCCTAGAAGAAGAAATCTGCTGGATCAGGAGAAGCGCCTGGATACCGGTATTGAAATTGGCCGAGTGTGCAATCTTGAAGAGCGTGTCAAGGTGAGACTCCATACTGCAATGTTGTTAGCTCAGTTCCCATGTTGATCACTTGAATAAATACCTTGCTTCGTTGCCAACCATGAAAGGAGCGGCACGATTGACACCGGTCAAAATAGCTGATACAAGCTTATCTGCAGCTTCCGTCTCAGGCTCTGAAGACGTGGGCTTTGTCGGCTTGCCACGCGGCTTGCGCGGCCTCCTAGTCATGTGTTTCTTATCATCTTCCTTGCTCTCTGCCTCCTTGGGTGTTTTCGAATCGGTTGGGGCAGTAATTCCCAAGCTGCCAGTCTTGAGAATGATGGTGAAGAGCTCAAAGTAGATGCGCATCAAAGATTCGGCTAGAGCAGGCTCCTTGTTGCTCAAGATGGTCTGGTTGAGGGTGTTGATAGCATAATATTTAGACCGATGGTCCTGGGAAGGGTGAAGTAGGATCTCCTGCTCAATCGTTCGCACAATGATTGGTTTCATGCCGGGATGCGAGTTCTGCATCTGAAGCAAGAGATACGATGCTCGGGACGAAATCTTGCGGTCTCGGTCACCAAGTTTGTTGACCAACAATCGAAGCAGATTAGCCTCCTGCTCCGGTTTCTCCTTGAGAAGACTGTAGACAAAGTCGAGAGCGCGAGTTCGAGAATACTCAATCTCATCCGAGCACCAAGACTCGAGCAGTTGGATGATGCGGAAGTAAGTCTCTTTGAGCCAATCTTCGTAAATCCAGGCGATCAGATGAGCGGCTGTGATCTTGCCGGGTAACGGCTTGCCAGGCGCCCACGTTCCCCCGGGGTTTCGTTGCAAGGTGCCGAGCAGGCCAGGCTGAGTGTGAAAGGCACGAAGGCGACGGTCGGCAGGCAGAAGAGTACCTGGGCCAAGCAAATCGACAAGCGCACCGATAGCACCAAGGGCTTGGCCTCGACTTTTCTTGGAGGCTAGGCTCATCAGGGCATCAAAAGCTCGGATGTTGTGAACCGGGGATTCTTGAACGGCGAGAGTAAGGGCCGAGACCTTGTCGTTGAGCGTACCCGAAGACATGATTGTTGACAAGAACTTGTGAGAAGACGAAGCAAAGACGCTACTCCTGTACTTGGTCGCATCCACCTCCAATAGTGTTTGCGCATGCTGCTTCAAAGATTCGATAGATCCTTTGTAAGAGACAGGTCCATCAGCTGTTGGTCCAGGCAGTTTTCGTAGTTCAGCAGCATGCCAGTCTGCCCTGGGCTCATAAGTCTGTGTTACTGTTAGCCGTCAGAAATGTCGACAAAGGCTTAGCTAGACTTACCAAGTTGCCGACTTTTTTAGGAACGGTTTCTTTGGTCGGTGGAGCCTCTTCCTCATCATCTTCAGTCTCCTCAGGCTCACTATCGTCCCCCTCCCCTTCCTCTTCAGCATCGTCTTCATCTTCATCTTCATCCTCCTCCTCCTCGGCACCGTCGTCGTCCTCTTCATCATCCTGATCGCTGGCCTCGCTCATCTCAACCTCTGCGAAGCCCAGCTGCTTTGAAAATGCGGCGAGCTCATCCTTTAGGCTCTTGTCAACAGCCTTGGAATCCTGAGCGAAGCCTTGATCTTCATCATCCGAGTCAATGTCCTGAATGAGTTCTAGATCCCGCTCATCGCCACCTAGGGCCTTGATCTCCTCGAGAAGAGCATCATTGTCGATTTTGGAGCTCTTCTTGTCGGAGGATGCACCCTCGGAATTTCGCTGCCTCTTTTGGTGTTGGTCGCCTGCAGCCTTTGTCGGAGGCTGTTTTCGCTTGTGGTCGTTGGAATTCAGCTTCTTGTCAATTGTAGACGTCAGCTGATCCAGAGCATTCTCACTAAGAACCGGGCCATTCTGTGAGCGCCTAGGCCCTTTGCCTTTCTTTCCGGGCTTGGCCATGCTGTTCAAGTTGTTGTCAAGGTTGAAATTCTCGACCGGAAATTCTCATGAACGCGCCAGACAATCGAACTTTTTTCTTATCGATACATTTTTCCGCAGGTGCCCCACAAGCGGCGCTTAGCGCGTCTCTCAGAGCAGAAAAAAACGCGGGAATAAGTAAATTAATCACCATAGTATATTCCGCAAACATTTTAATGAGAGGGTAAGACTTATTATAATACTACCTAGTGTTAATTCTTCCTAAATAATTATGACTTTAAACTTACTGCCTATAGCGTGAGGCATGTTTTATAAGACCCGTGGTTTATGACCATGAGTATGCGCGTCTATGGGCGGCAATGCACTGCGGCTTTCAGCGGACACTGCCCCACTAGCATCCGGTTGGTACGTAGACGGAAGCTCTTCCGATCCATCAGAGGCCTACCTAAATAGCAGTTTATCAGCGGCCTCGACCCGGCAATAGCTGCAAAAACCTCATCTGTAGAGACATTCAGGTCTGGAAATCATGATTACTCCGAGGCTGTGCCGCTCTGGTGGCTCCATTGCACGCAGGAGCCAGCTAAATCTCCAGATCAGAGCTCTCTCAGTCTCCAGTGTAGCTAGAGCTAACCTCCCTCGCAACACCCTTTCGACAATATGGATTCCTACCGGTGGTATCACGGCTATAGACGATGAGAGTTAGTACGCGTTTCACATCTTTCGAATGACATTCGTGCTAATTGAGCAACAGCCGGTCACGGAAAGCTGATTCGAGGCGGCTTTCTTCGCCAGGTATACCTAAATCTGCAACTCCATAGGAACCAGCCCTCACTTATGCTCTGCCACAGGCCCATTCCGGCATCTTCCAGCTCCTGCCTTTGGGATTGCGTGTTCAGGACAAGATAGAGAAGCTGCTAGATAAGCACATGCGTTCAGTTGGTCCGTATCCCCTACCAGGTGGATGCCGCTGCTAACTTGGTTTGCGGTTAAGGAGCCTCTCGCTTATCCCTTTCGACAATCTCATCCGAGGAACTATGGAAAAAGAGCGATCGGTTGGACCGTGTTGCACCAGAGGTAAGGATCTAGAGTTTCAATGGGAAATACCGCCAGCTAAGTTGAGGAGCTGTTTCGATTCACCGATCGCAAAGAAGTGCCCCTAATCCTCTCCCCAACACACGAAGAGGAAATAACGACACTTGTGGCTGGAACTCTCAGATCATACAAGGAATTGCCCGTCCGATTGTATCAAATCAGTTCGGCTCCCCTTCCTACGCCAATAGTCCGTCTTGATAGCTAACCTAAAATCCAGCCCGAAAATATCGAGACGAGCGACGTCCTCGGCATGGTCTCTTACGCTCACGTGAGTTCCTCATGAAGGACCTCTACACCTTTGATGCCACAACAAAGGCTGCCATCGACACGTATCACCAGGTGTCTGGGGCATACCGTGCCTTCTTCTCTGAGCTCAAGCTACCTTACCTTGTTGCAGAGGCAAGTTCGGGGGACATGGGGGGTGACCTGAGCCATGAATACCATCTACCTAGCGCCGTTGGCGAGGACACGGTCGTGAACTGCGACTCCTGCGGATACACTGCCAACGATGAGGTTGCATCTGCCCGGCCACTATCTACAACGAGACATGATGGAACATCAGTTTCGGCTTCCCAAGTCCGTGTCTGGCGAGGCATTTCCAAGGACCGAAACGTCCTCATCAATGCCTGGTATCCTCATTCGTCCGAGACACTTGCCGAGAGTGGGCTTAATCTTCATGCGCTCAAGACAGCTGTTCCCGAGCTGGATACTACCATCGATGACCCTCTGCCATTCTGGAGCAACGCACTTGAGGGTGGGAAGCCGCAAGTCGTCAATGTTGTCGACGCTAGGCTTTCGTCGGTCTTTGAAACGCTCCAAAGTCTACTCCCGTTGCTCCCCAAGAACCTCGAATCCCACCAAGTTGAACACTCCACAGTCGGCGTCGCAGACTCGGCTGCCGGTCTGAACTTGGTCCGTATCTCCGATGGCGATGGTTGTCCATGGTGTGAGGAGGGCACATTAAAGATTCACCGTGCCTTGGAATGTGGCCATACGTTCCACCTGGGAACTCGATACTCAGAACCGCTCGACGCATCTGTCCTTCTTCCATCTTTAACGCCAGATGCTGCGAAGAATGAGGGTCTAGAAGCCCGTGTTCCTCTTCAAATGGGATGTCACGGCGTTGGAGTCTCGAGAATCTTTGGCGCCGTGGCCGAGATCCTCGCCGACAAGCGGGGACTCAACTGGCCGCGAGCCATTGCCCCTTTCGAGGTGGTCATCATCCCGACACATAAACTCGAAGATAAGGCCCGAGAGGTTTATGACAGCCTCGCAGCTGATAATGGTTCACAACCAAGTTTAGACCTTGTCCTCGACGATCGGGACCAGTCATTCGGCTGGAAGATGAACGATGCCGATATGATTGGATATCCCATCATGGTGATTCTCGGACATGCCTTCAAAAAGACTGGTGCGTGCGAGGTACAATGCAGGCGATTGTCAGTCAAGGAGAATGTCAAGATTGAAGAACTGCCTGGGTTCATCTCGGGTTTGTTGGATCAGCTATAGTGAGAAAAGGGGGAACGGCGCTGTATTTCATGTGACGCACTGTAAACCACATGTACATTATTTAGTGTATCAAGTATCTGACGGACGAAACTAAGAAATTGATGAAGAACCTTTGCTGTTGTGTTGAACAAGAACAATGGACCTTTACAAGAAACCAAGTGTCATGGAGGAATGTGTGGTTGTGAGCGTGCCCGCTGAAAAATATTTACCCGTTAGATGAATTCAACAACCCCACGTCATAATATTCATGAAGGCGAACTGTGGAGGGGCATCACGACAAGCGCTCGTCTCGGTACCTACCTAGGTAGATTCTCCTTCGACGACTTACGCAAAAGACGCCCAAAAACTCGCCGCCATGTCTGGAAAGCAAGAAACGAGTAAGTCATCGACTCAATCCGAACCTGCGATTATTCCGCCACTGACCCCTCCGTGGCGCAGTCAACCTCGACACCCTCGAACCCCAACAGCTCGCTCAGGTCAAGAAGCAGCTCGACGAGGAGCTTGAGCACCTGACAACGTCGTTCGCGCAGCTCCATGGTGCTCAGAATAAGTTCAAGGAGTGTCTGAGATGCGTCCAGAGCCGAGTTGCCGCTCCCAAAGGTGCGATGCCCGTTCTTTTATAACCTCTCTTTCGTACCGCCGCCTCATCATCTGAGCCCAACGACACGCCGATGAAACCCATAGACTGACAGGTCCTAGGATCCAACTCCGTCCTTGTTCCTCTTACAAACTCATTATACGTTCGCGGAGAGCTTTCGGACGCCGACACAGTTCTAGTGGACGTGGGGACCGGCTTCTTGGTGGAAAAGGTGCGTAGGGTGGCCAAGCTGGGAGACTTCATGATTGACCACCATACAGAAACTCAAGTCCGCCGAGAAATTTTATGAGGGCAAGGTTGAAGAGATTGGCAATAACCTGAAGGATCTCGAGGTCATTGTGCAACGAAAACAGACAAATGCACGAACAATCGAAGAGGGTATATTTCACTGTCACTATCTAATCGGTGCACCATTCGCTAACGAAACCACCAACTAGTTTTGAGACAAAAAATCATGTCTGCTCAGGGGCAAAGCGAGCAGCAGCAAGCATGAGTAAGAGAAAGGACCAGCCAGTCTTTGAGTGTGTGGTAGAAAACAGACAGCGTCTTGGGGAACGGGGAGCTCGAGGACTCCTCAGCCGGCGCACAAGTACCATCCCATGGCCACTGTCTACTTGTGCACCGTGTTCAGGAAGGCCTGGACTTCCAAGATGTTCTGCAAGAAGTCTCCGAACCTGGACTTGAGATCGGAACCGCCCTCTAGCCAGATATGTTCCAGCTCTTGGCCCCAGTCTTTGCGTCGGCCGCTACTGTGGTTGGCAACCTCCTCCCAGTGAGGAGCGTAAAATTCAATACCCCATGTCACATCAGTCTCCCGCGCCTCACGGGGCCCTTTCAATGTCTTTGTGACGTTGATTTCGAGGACGTACAATGTTCTCGGGATTGGAATTATTGCTGAGCTTTTGAGTCGGATCTGGCTGATCTCGTCATCCAGGGCGGCAAGTTTCGTTGTGTTGATCTGCGGGATGTTGAGAAACGTGTCGTCGTTGGAAGACGTGGCGAGCGACACTTTCTGGGCAAGATCTTTGAAAGCGCTCGGGACCTCGACGTCGTCCCACGCATCCACTCGGAAGTTCCAATCGTAGAGCCTACATGACAAAGTGTGTTAGCAACTCAAACTACCCGATAGGCCAAGGCAACTTACATGTCAGGGGCTGCAATCGTCCAATTCAAACGTGCCCAGGCCTCGGGCTTGGTGGCCCTGACCATTGAGAGTCGCATGTTCTGGTAATGGTGGCAATCTACCTCGGCTTGAATCTCCAGTCCTTGGGCCACCACAGTCAACTCGCAACGTTGCTCGACGCTCTCTGAGCGTTGGCAGTTATCTTCGCGGTCGAGAAGGGATATTATGAGCTGCTTTGCTTTTTCTTCTGGTTCGCCTTCCAGCCTTTGTCAAATTAGAGCAGTTCTGTGTGTGTAAATACGGCCCAAACACTTACTTGTTGTCAAACGTAGCGCCACCACGGACAGAATACATGCCCATCAATTTGACGAAGTCGTCGTAACTCATCTCGCCTCCAGCGCCCTTCTTTCTTTTACCAATGATGAGATGTCCAAAATTGACCCTAAGCCTCACGGACTTGTTGAGAGACATAAGGCTCTCTGCTGAGGACATCATATCAACAGCAAGCTGCTGCAAGTGATGATTCATGGATGACTTGTTACTGACCAGACGAGGGCTCAGAGAGATGAACTGGGGTCTCGTACCGAGCTCGGCCCTTATCATGTCGCTGATGATAGCGTTGGTAGGTCTCTGCACCAAGTAACGCACGGCAGAATGCTCATTGGAGAGTCGCATATCCCGGATGGCCAAGTTAATCGCTTCGAGCGCCTGCTGCAGGCGAAGCATAGACTCGCAACGAATGTCGAGGACATTTGGCTGGAGACGGGTGATATAAACCCTGTGTTTTCTGCGAATACCGTCGAGGGCCTCTGGTTCGTCCAGTCTGCTTGGCAAGAGGTGCTTCCCAGGGATTGTATGCGTTACCTTTACGCTCCTATCAGCACTGGCCATGAAACTGCGTCTTGTTGCCTGAAAGCTCACCTGGATGAGGTTCTTGTCCGCGGGTGGGGGGCCGAGGAACTCCTCGTCTTCAACCTGGCGGACCTTTTCTTCTCTGTCTTGATACATCGACTTTGCAGTAGGCATGTGATCTTTCTTTGTGCTTGCAAAGGTACCAGGCTTTGCGTTCTTAGGCAGGGGAACAGCCGCGGCTGCTTCGAACGCCGTCACCCTTCCTTTATCCCTGCGTGACATGATAGCTGTGTGCTTGGGAACTTGTAGATGAGGCGGAAGCAGGGGACAAAGAGGATAAAGGAACAGGCAGCTTGACTCTCTCGGCGAAGTAGATGCTTGCTTTCGTCAAAGTGGTAGCTGTGAATAATTTGGGGGCAGTGGAGGGGAAGGGGAAGGGAAAGAGCTGCCCACAAAATAAACAGCAGACAGGTGCACCGAGGCCTAATGCATGAACCACATGGACCCTTACCTGTTCGTCCTAATGCAGGTACGTTTATTAGATGGAAGGTGCCCGTTTCTTGCTTCTCGTCTCCAAGCCTGTTTGGTTGAGAGCGTTCGACTCCTTCCCGTTTGCTAGGTTTGCACGCTCCCCGATTTCCCTGGCCATTCACTGTCTCAAACGAGCCAGAACTGCCTATTATTCAATAAACGTCTTGGTTTAACCTGAGTTGATTACGATAAGGTCGGTGCCCTGCATACAACGCACGCAGGTAGCGGCTTAGATATATCACAGAGTTGCCTTCGCTATCAATGCAGTCATTCTGCCAACTGTTCGACGGCTTCAATGCCCCATTGAAAGTTTAGGCAACATGGCCTAGGAATATCCCACACTAAGAGTATTTAGATTGTGCGTAACCATGGTCGTTAAAGGAGGGTTGTTCCCCAGGTCAGGGGCTCCTTTTATGAAAATCCAATCTATCAAGGTTCTGTTTAGTCAAGAAACCATCCAGAATCGTTCACAATACCATTAGCTTAGACATTCCGGTTGAGATGAGTCAACAGTAGATGATCTTAAAGCGTATGCTAAGTGTTAAAATCAAAAGGGGAAATTGCGTTCAAGACTGGCCAGAACATGCACCTCAATGGCCTACTCCTTGAGCAGGGGGGCATGCATAGTTGCAAAATTTCGGGTAAATGCATATCCCCTGGCAACCAGCTGCTGCATCTCGTCGCGTTTCCCACGACGCGTAAATTGTCCAGACTGTATCAATCACCAACGACGACATCACAAATGGCGCCCGGCACCTCAGTAGTGAAGAGCAAGCGCCAATTACCGGGTGGCGACTCTGACGATGAGCTCGCTGGCGATGAACCCTCCTGGGAATGGATCTACAACACCACCCCGACGACCGAGAGAAGCGATGAGCCTCAGAGCGATCGGAAACGGAGAAAGGTCACTGGTGACAAGATTGTCGGCGCGAGAATAGGCCGCTTCGAGTGTCGGATCGGGGATATCGTCATGCTCAAGGCGGACGGATCCAACGAGGCCTGGGTCGCCCTCATCTGCGAATTTGTCGAGGACGACGGCGAAGGCGAGAAGGCGGCCAACTTTATGTGGTTTTCCAGCGAGAAGGAGATTCGAAACAAGGACAAGAAGCGATCTGACTACTACTGGGTATTTGATGAGAGCCGTCATGCTGAAAGTTACGCTCCTCTAACAAACAGCACAGAACGAACTCTACATCTCCCCTTCATGGGACATCAACCCCCTAGCATCGATCAACGGCAAAGCAAAACTCAGCTCACTAGACGCATTCCTCGCCAAGTATCCTCAAGGGCGAGTCCCTCGCACTCACCCGGACTATGGCAAGACTTTCGTGTGCCGGCGAGGCTGCAACACCCGTACTGCAACCTACACGGACGAGTTCGTCTGGGAGGAAGTCTACCGCGGCGAGGACGACCTGTTCACCATGATGGATTTGATAAAGAATGGCACCAAGGCCACTCGCCGTCGACGCAAGGCTCGGAGTCCATCTCCCACAGATGCTACATATCACCCTCCGCAAACTCCAACCAAAACGGGCCGAGGCTCAACGGTAGCTACACCAACTTCCAGGAGAAGCCAAGCAGAGCCAGGTTCTCGTATAAAACGGTTAGCGATGCTACCATCCCTTTCTATACTCAGAGATGCTAATAAAGACTTTATAGAAGCACGAGCAAGAGACTTGAGTTCACGCCGCTAGCCACCCGCAAACTATCACCCAGTTATGTCGAATCTTCACCATTCCAAATAGCCCGTTCCCGTTTACATGTCTCGTCCGTCCCGACCAGTCTCCCCTGCAGAGAGGGAGAGTTCTCCCTCGTCTACTCCCATCTAGAGGCAGCCATCTCAGACGGCACCGGCAATTGTATCTACATCTCTGGCACACCTGGAACCGGCAAGACAGCAACGGTCCGCGAAGTTGTTTCTCGACTAGAGGAGGCCGTCGGCGCAGATGAGCTCGACGATTTCATCTTTGTCGAGATTAACGGAATGAAGATCACCGATCCTCACCAGTCTTACACGCTTCTCTGGGAGGCCCTCAAGGGCCAAAGGGCTAGCCCAGCCCAGGCTTTAGACCTCTTGGAGCGAGAGTTCAGCAACCCCAGTCCACGTCGTATCCCTTGTGTGGTGCTCATGGATGAGCTTGACCAGCTAGTTACCAAAAACCAGGCTGTCATGTACAACTTTTTCAACTGGCCGACCTTGCGACACAGTCGTCTCATTGTGCTTGCAGTCGCCAACACCATGGATCTTCCAGAGCGAACTCTGAGCAACAAGATTAGCAGCCGTCTAGGTATGATATGTTTGCCGGAGGTGCTTCCCACCCCTTTCCACTAACCAAGTGCAGGTCTCACAAGAATCACATTTCCCGGATACAATCACGAACAACTCATGAAGATCATTCAGTCACGACTAGAAGGAGTCCCTGGAAACATTGTTGACCCGGACGCCATTCAATTTGCTAGTCGTAAAGTTGCCGCGGTCAGCGGTGACGCCCGAAGAGCCCTCGACATTTGCCGTCGAGCCGTCGAGCTCGCTGAGGCCGACGCCCCTGGTGATCCCACCACACCAAGCAAGCGAGAGCGATTAGCAGAGTCCCAGGGTCAGCCAAAAGGCGCTGGGCGCGTCACAATTGCCACCATTAAAAAGGCCATCAATGAGGCCACCACAAATCCCATTCAACAACACCTCCGCAGCCTCCCACTAATGTCCAAACTCCTCATGGCAGCTCTCCTGCTGCGCATCCGAAGAACCGGCCTCGCCGAGACGACTTTCGGCGAGACCCTAGATGAGATACACAGAGCAAGCCTCCGAGCTCCCCCAGCGCTTCCGGGCGTGGCGGCGGTCCTCAGCAACGGCCTGAAAACCACCCAGGCGGGCAGCCAGCGCCCAATGACCAGGCCTGGCCACATCCATACCGCGGCGCTCGAGCTGGTCGCCGCCGGTTTGATCAACCTCGAAGCTCAGCGAGCAGAGCGGTCGAGCAAGCTGCGCCTGTCGATTGCAGACGATGAAGTGAAGATGGCTCTCCGCGACGACGGAGAGTTGAAAGCCTTGGGTATCGGTGTATAATAGATGTAATTTTAGAGCCCGGGAGGGCGTCCCAGGACAATGTTATGATTGCTTTAGATGTACCAATTTTCTGCGCTTGTATTAAAATTTACGTCGAGCCAGACTCGGCTTCCAATCCAGAGGATGCGTCTCCTCTGTCGCTGTCTCATCCTGCTTCCAGATTTTGACTGCATCATGTTAGCAACATTGAACAATGATGCTTGTGTTCCAGCTCGCAACTTACTTGTTTTATCAGCCTCACCACAGATCAGACGCAGTCCGGACCTATCAAAGGTCGAGCTCATGATGCCTGCCTCGGCGTCGAGGGAACCAGGCTGTGCGGTAGTATCGAGAGACTGGAACCGGTGGCCAGATTTCCAGTCCCAGAAGCTCATTGAGCCGTTGTCACCTAGGAATGAACAATTAGTCGACACAATAAAAGGGGGTCCAGACTCAGCCACTCACCTCCTGAGAAGAAGACATTCTGCTCGTTGACGCTCATGGTGTTGATAATAGCGTTGTGACCCTCAAAGTTCTGCATAAAGGCGCCCTCGGGGCACTTCCATTGCTTAATGCTCCCAGTGCTACCGCTAGCAAACGTAAATTCAGAGGGGTGCGTTGCCAGAGCGCGAACGCCCTTCTTGTGGTGTGTGAGTACGCCCATCGTCTTACCTGCCGCAAGGTCCCAGAGCCTCACAGTCGCGTCGAGCGATCCTGTGATGACTTGAGGGTCAGCTTCCTGGCAGACCAGATCGGCAACAGTCTGGGTGTGGCCGGAGAGGACATGGATGTTGCTCCTGGTGCGCATGTCCCACACGCGAGCGACACCATCGCGGCCACCTGTGACAAGAACATCAAGCGTGGGGTGCAGCGCGAGGGTATACACGCCGCTAAGATGGCCGTGATAGTGACGGATGACCTTGTTCGTCTCGAGATCCCAGCACTTGACCATCTTGTCCTCACCACAAGAGAAGAGGTACGGGTGACGAGGTGAGACGGCGAGACCGCGCACGGTGCTGATGTGTCCGGTGAGGGTCAATCTCAGCGATCCCGTCGCCAGGTCCCAGATCTTGATAGTCCGATCACCGGCACCACTGGCGAACCACTTGTTGCCAGGCTCTACAGCGAGACTGCGCACCCAGCCCAAGTGGCCCGAGATGACCCTCATCAACTTCCAGGGCGCGTGCCATTCGGGCTTCGTCTGCTGCAGTGTGGATGATCCTCTCGTTGTAAGGCTCATGTTCTGTGGTGTGCTCTCGGTCCTCGACGCGGATGAAGCCTTGCCGGAGCCAGGCGCACCTTCTAGGAGCTTCATGGCAGGTCGTGCTGGGGCCCCAGCCTTGGCTATCTTCTTTCCAGACTGCTTGGTCGGCAACTTGGCTGTAATTGATGGCGGTAGCGTCTCGACGTTGGCATACTCGGCGTGGAATCGTCGCTTCATGATGGGGTCCTCGGACGCGTCGTCGATCTTCTGCCGCTTGGTGGATGGTCGCTCGGGGGCGTGGGCGAACAGCGTCCTGGAAACAGTGGCATTCTGAGAAGCAAGCGCACTGAGCTGCAGCGCATCCTGTGGTACCTCGGGCGTCTCCATGTTGCTGTGTGGTGTTTGCGCCAGATGAGGAATTGTCGTTGGAAAAGTTGAATGTTCGACCAAAAGTTGCGACTGGCCAAGAGTGGAAGGCTGGCAGCCGCGTGTGGCTGATGCAAACACTGTGCCACATCTAGCTCTGTACAGGTGGGTACCTAGTAGTAGGTACCTAGGTAGGTAGCTAGAATTAGCATGTCTCTTGCAGCACCTGGCCTACGTAAGGTTGGCTCCAGCCTGTCTGCCTTAGCTACCCTACAACATGATGATCAACTCTCGGAGATTGTTAATGATTTCTCTCTAATCATTCCAACTCTATCGACTCATATTCCGGCTCTTGTCACATCCAAGTATCTTTCACAGCACAGGTAATAATGGACAGTGAGGACAAGTTTCCGCTGCATACGGCTGCTCGCGAAGGGAGACGTGAGTTCCATTTACATACCCAGAGTACCATCATCATCGGCTAACATGTCGCAGTCGCCGTCGCTGAAGGACTGCTCAAGGTCAGCAATCGTTGCAGTAGCAAATCATATACCGGTCTAACGACCTAAAACCAGTCGGACCCGAAACTCTCCCAGCGCAAGGATGACGATGGCCGCTATCCCATTCACTGGGCCGCTTCGTCCAACAGCCTAGACATTGCCCAGCTGCTCGCCGACCAGCGCAGCTTTGATGCCGATGTCCAGGTCAGATCATGCCTTCCTTATAGTGACATGATCGGATATTAAAGCTAACTCGACCCTCTAGGATGACAGTGGATGGTCTCCGCTCATGATCTCGGCCAGTGTCCCCGAGAGTGAAGCCGTCCTGAAGCTGCTCATCGCCAAGGATGCCGACGTGAACCTCAAGAGTAAGGCTCCATCAAGGCACTGCCCGAGAGGTCAACCCAACTAACACTATCAAACAGATTCCAGCGGACAGGTAATGAATGCCTTGCTCTAGATCCGTCTGCGCTCACTGTTCCAACCCCAAACTACCCAGACTGCCCTCCATTTTGTTGCGTCTAAGAAGAACATGGATATCGCCCGCATACTCGTCGACAATGCCGCATCTACACGAGTCCGCGATCGTAGGGGCCAATACCCCATCCATCGTGCCGCTGCTGTTGGTTCCGTCCCAATGGTATTGCTCCTGCTCAAGAACCGGAGCCCCTTGAACCCTGCTGACAATGAGGGCTACACACCTCTGCACCATGCTGTTGCAGAGGGCCACGGTATGCAGACCATCATCACCAAGCTCATCTATCTCAACATCCACTGACTGAATTTGCCCAGGCGACACAGCAGTCGCACTCCTCAAAGAAGGGGCCGATTTTACGCTCAAGAACAGCGCAGATGAGCTGGCACTAGATCTCGCCCCCGACAAAGAAGTATGTACAGTACAATTCAAGAGGCCATCACCTGGCCCAGCCTCTTCTCATACACCTGGAACTCCCATCTAACTCTTGTAAACAGGTGCGCCAGTATGTGTTACAGGGTGCCGAGCGCGAGGGTATTGACCTGTCGGGCTAGCTAGGAATACATGCCAGAAAGAACACCAAGACTATTTGTCTATTCACAAGTGAAAAGAAACAACCGCCTACTTCACGGTCCGCTCCACTAGCTCTCGGTACATGTCCTTGACGTCTTGTACATCAGCTCTCAGCTCCTCGACGAGCTCGCTCTTCTCACCCAGCATCTCCAGCGTAGTCTGATATCGCGAGTTGATGTTCTCCACCTCGGTCTCTAACTCTGTGACCCGCTCAGTAGCATTCTTGGCAGTCTCCAAGTCTTTCATGAGCCCGACAATGTCAGATCGCGCCTCGTCTCGCTGGCTGCATACGCGAGCCATCTCTTCCTTGGCAGCCACCTTCTCCGCTTCCAGTCGCCGGATGGCAGCACTCATTCTCTCGACCAGCTGTACCGAGGGGCCAGCTCCAACAGTCGATACGGAAATCATGTCTTGCGCCACATTGCGGGGAGATGATGGATCACCATCGTCCAGGCCGTCATACCGCTCCGGCGGGGGCGAGGACGCACGAGGTGACTCGCTGGGGGGTTCAAAAGGAGAGAAAGGAGGTGGCGGCACCATAGGACCGCTCGTAGATAGCGCGCTTGGCCGGATAGGGGGTTGGCTTGACATTCTCCGGCCGAAGAAAAAACCATCGCCGGCACTGTCGGGCTGGCTTCCCGGCGTAGGGACTCGTCTTGGCGCCCTGCCCGGCACAGGCAGACCGATAAGGTCAGAGCTAAAGGTTCGGGGGACAGAGAGCAGTGGTGATTCGGGCCTGCTCTGGGTCCTGGCCGTAGCGCCGGCGACCTCATCCGCCCACTGTCGTCGTTCTGCTTCGGCCGACACCTCCCTGCTGACAGCCCGCTGCTGCTTCTCGAGATCGCTTCGGGTTTGCTCAAGCGCAGTCTCGGTAGTCTTGTGCTGGGCTCGTAACGCAGCAAGCTGCTCGCGGCACGTCTCAAGCTCCTGACGAGCAATCGTAAGAGCTGGACTGACGTCTTGCAGCTCATCCTCGAGGCGTTTACATCGGCTGGCCTAGTGAGATGTTAGATAATGTCGGCATAATCTCAGCTTGAGGAAGTATAGTTGGTTGACTTACCGAGTCTCGAGCCTTCCTTCGCATCTCGGACTCTCGTCGCTGCGCCTCGTCTCTCTCCTTTTCGAGGCTGGCGGCCTTTGTCAATAGTGAAGCTTCGATGCCTTGCCAATTCTCGCTGGCAGAGGCATACTGTGACTGGAGGGTCTCAATATGTCGTATCAGCTTGATGTCTCCTCCTGAGCCTGAAGAAGCTTCCTCGGCAGCTACTCGCATCGCTTCGAGCTTGCTCTCGGCCGCTCGTAGCTCAAGCTTGAGCTCCTCTTCCACGTTACGCCCGCGTTCAACTGCTCGGTCTAGCTTCTCTTGCCACTCTATCTCATCTAAGCGTGACTTCTCAGCCAACGCCTCCTTCTCTGTTCGCAGTGTTGCAATAGTGTCCTCAAGCTCTTTCTGTCGTTTCTTTTCAGCATCTAATGCCTTGTTTAGGGCTTCTGTGTGGGCAGCCTGTGCCTGCTCAGCCTTGATCTTGGATTCTTGCTCCAAACGTCGGTAGGCTTCGTCTTTAGCTGCCCTGTCTTTCTTGAGAGCATCAATCTCCTTTTGAAGCGCAGCACTCGCCTTCCGCACTTCTTCATTCCTCTTTTCTTGCTCCTCTTTGCTATTTATACGATTACGCAGAGCATCCGCCTCGGACAATGCCTTCTCCTTGCCCTTCTGGAGCTCGTTGACCTGCTTCTCATTGACCGTAATCTGCGAGCGTAGCTTGCGGATGGTGGTTCGATACTTTTGCTCCGAAGTGGAAAGCTTGCGTCCTTCTTCCATCAGTAGAGCAATCTTCTCGTCCTTCTCGGCCAGCTTGCGCTCGGCGCTGCCTGCGGGGGCAGCAGTTGTCGCCTGCTTGGCCGCATCTGCGGCATTCTTTGACAGATACTGTAGTTTTGCCTGGAGCGAGTCTATTTGCTCGATGTATTCCTGAATCTCCTCCGACCGGTGGCTGTTGGGCTGAGTGGCGTCTTGGCCGCTTTGCGACGTTTCGAGGGGGGTATCCGTGTCGGGTTTCGGTATTTCGGCGGGCTCATCGTTATCCTCCTTCTGCACGGCTAGCTCGGGCTGAGCTTCGGCCTCATCTACCGTCTCTTGTGCTGGGGTATCGTGATCATTGGTTCCGAGGGTGGAGTCGACAGTGGCTTGATTAGGGATGTCTTGCTTCTCGACTCCGTCATCCTTCTGGGCCTTCTCGGAGGTGGCTGAAGGGCTCTCCCCGGAAGCGCGAGGACTCTCGACGGCGGGCGAAGGACTAGCTATAGGGTCTTGATGCTCGGTGGGTTTGGGGTCTGGCGTTTCTGGAGCTTCTTTCGTCGTTGGTGGTTCAGCGCTCGCAGGGCGCTCTTTGTCTACCGAGCCACGAGCGGTAGAGGTTGGGCTAGGCTGGTCGACAGAACTACGCGGGGAGGATTGTGAAGTTCTGGAGGCCATGGCTTTGGCCAGCCTAGCTTGCAAACGATCATTGGTACGGTTTGGTTTGGGGGCGGCAGCTGTGAAAGTTGAAGTTAGCGAGTGACTTGGCTTCTGAGATGGGACCAGAGGCGAGAGACTTGGGAGCTGCTCGGTGGGAGAGAAGAGGAAGGGGGAGAGCAGAGAGAGAGAGAGGAGAGAGAGATCGACGCACCAGGGGTGGTAGGTTTGGGGCTCGGTGATGGCTGCGGCGGCACCTTCATTCCCTGTTGTTGCTGGTACTGCTGGCCCGGGGCCTTTGGGCCGCCCTCCTCTTCATCGAGCAGGTTGTCGAGGCGGTTCTCGACGCCCTCGAAGGCTGACGAGAGGAAAGCGCCCCATCGCGACCCCTTGCCTGGCGCACTCATGATTTACGAGGCTGTAGCTTGGTCCGTCGTCAACTGGTTGACGTGGCCGCTGGTGGTCACCTCATCGGTCGTGTCTTGTGCTGTAGAGGAAGCGAGCGCAGTGCGAGAGTGTGTTTGTTCCTGGCGGTCGTGGTGATGGTGGCCGTGCCCGTCGCTATCGCAATTCTGGCGTGTTGGAGTTGGGATGTTGAGTTGTCGTCAGCGTGCGACGGGGGAGGATTGCGTGGAGCAGCCACTCAAGGTACCTTGGCTACCTAGGTAGGTAGCTTATTAGTAGTGGAGTGCGAGGGACGTGTAGGGATCTGATGGTGTAAATGGAAATGGAGGCGCCGTTGGCCGAACACACTTTTAATTAAGTACCTGGGTATGCAGGTAAGCAATCTGGGACAACAGGCAACAACGATACCATGAAATTGAATCTGACCGCATCGAATAACAACAAGAGAAGCGTCAAGTCTCCAACAGGGCTGGCTCTCTGGCCAAACCTGTCTAGAGGTAACGTGGGGGGCCCCCATATCGACCGACTACCTACTTACCTGCCTAGTAGGTATGTAAGCTGACACAGGTACCCGTGGCCTTAGTGAGTTTACATATCTAACCTACACCATCACCACAGATCTCTCAAGTGCCAATGCCATCAGCTCCTTCACCAACATCCAAGGTAATTACTTGCCAAGTTGCCCGTGAACTTTGAGTCAATTCATAGATACAGGGGTAAGTAAGTACCAATACTTGTGTCAATACTTCACCACCACTCACTCACTCACTTGCTCACTCATACAACAACACGACACCATCCTTCTCAGCCACCATTTGCCAATACAGTGAATCGATACACCCCGAACCTCGCACTATCCTTAAAGTAAATAAACGAATAAATAAAGAAAACCCTTCTCTAGTTTTCTGGGTATACATGTCGTCCAACATTCGCCCTGTCCCACCTGCTGGGCCACCAGGGAGACAAAGGGCCCTGGGCATACGAGTACATCCATTCATCCACCTGTTGTTGAAATATTCAAAACATTTGCCATATCCTCGCAATGCTCCGTTCCCAAGTAAAGCCAAGAAATACAAACGGCATACCTGCCTCGATCCTCTCATGCTGATGTGATGCTGATGCTTCCATTGTCATCTTCGTTTGGTCGTCGTGATATAGGTACCCGTGGCTACCTGAGTAGTCGATCATGACTGTTGTCCATGGAAACAATCAAAAACAGACTGTAAGAAACGCGCTCGCTAGAAAGGACACTCATGTATCATTCATCCATCATCCTGCAAGCTTCTTCCACCAGCTTGTTTTGGGGGCTGCCTCCACGAAGCCCGAGTTGCGACGGCTGTGGTGTCGCTCGTCACTCCCGTCCGATCCTCCCAGTCGCCTGTCTCGATATTCGCGATAACGGTCACGATCACGATCCCGTTCTCTGTGCTTATCACGGTCCCGGTCTCTGTCCCGGTCTTCTCGCCTCGCTCGTCTCCGTCGCGGGTCCTCTGCTTCCTCTGGCGCTCCGTCTCCATACTTGGCTCGGTGACGGGCTCGGCGGGCTTCGAGACGTGCCCGCTCGTCCTCAGCCTGTCCGCCATCAGGCGCCGTCTCGTCGGGGGTGTCGGGCGGAGGTGGTGCATCCGTGTGATCCTTGACCCACGACGACGTTCCAGAGTGTGGCCAAGCCGGCGCCTGTCTCTCTTCACGCCGTCGGGATCTACGTTGTCCATACTCGTCGGTCGATTGTTCAGCAGGTCTCTGGCTCCTTCGATGATAGCCTTCTTCATCTTCGGTAGCGCGGGCAGCTCTCCTAGCTTCCCGACGACGCCGTCGTTCAGACTCGTCTTCAGATGCATCGACTTGGCGGGATCGTCGCTGCTCACGTCTCGCAGCTCGGCGCGCCTCTTCTTCCTCCTGCTCTGCGGCAGCCGCGGCAGCGGCAGCCTCCTGTTCTTTGCGCAGACGCCGACGTTCCGTTCTTCGGGCCTCTCGCTCTTCGTCTACCCGCCTTTCCTCTTCGGCTCGCCTTTCCTCGTCCTCGCGTTGTTGACGAGCCGCCCTTCGTTCAGCTCGCCGAGCCTCTCTGTCTTCGTGACTTCGCCCTTCGCCCTCTTCACGTCGTCGGTGCCGTTCGCGCCGGCCTTCATCTCGAACACGGCGTGCTTCTTCATCTACACGCTCAGGGTCGTCGCGCTCGGCACGCTTGGCTCTGCGTGCAGCACGTCTTGCTTCCCGATCAGCATCAACAACTACAGCGTCGCCTTCCATCCTCGCACTGCGCAAGGCCTCGTCGTCGGTTGTTGCGTAAGTGCTACGGCGCCGTAGAGGATCTGGGCGCTCGGTCTTCGGCGTCCTCAAGCCAGTGAACAGGCTGGAGAAACCAGAGGGCTTCTTGGCACCTGAAGCGCTTCGCAGAAGGGGCGTGTCTGAAGGACCACCAGGCTCGACCATGACAACGTCCTCATCGTGAGGGCGCTTAGATCGCCGGCGGCGGTCACGTCTGTCGGCTGCAGTTTCAGCATCAATCATGACGGCATCCTCATCCTCTTGTGATCGCGACTTGTGTGACCTGCGTCGTCTGCTTGGCTCATCCATCCTTTCAGGCACTTCCTCGGGGGGTGGGGATACGAGTCCGCGAGCCCCAGACATGAGGTGACGTCTGCCGCTAACACTACCTCTCTTCTCGCGCATGGATGTGGTGCGGGTGATTGGCGGCGTACTGAAGATGCCGGTTGTTCGGGACCGTGATGGAGTCTTCTCAACCTTGTCGGATGAGGATCCCTTTGAGGATGACTTCTCTTCCCGACGCTTGTGCTTGCTGGACCTGGCCTTGGAAGATCTCTCTTTATCTTCTCTTGGCTCCGAGGCCCGCTTACCCCAGGATGTGCCTTCACGGTGAAGTTTGGGTCGTTCCTTTCGAGATCGCTTGATTTCAGGCGGAGGTGTTATCGGCGGATCAGGAACGGGGGGAGGGGGAGGCGCATCGGTCCGCGCTTTGCTCCTCCGACTCTTCCTGGGCTGCTTCGGTGCCATGTCAATGATCTCGATGATCTCGTCTTCAGCTGGAGCCTCAGGTTCCGCATCCTTCGGCGCCTCGTCAACGACTTCTTCGGCCACAGGTTCAGCCTCCTCTTCAACGGGATCTTCTTCGGCGGCATCTTCCTCTTCCTCCTCTTCGTCCTTATCTCCTGCATCTTCCTCTTCTTCTTCTTCTTCTTCTTCGTCCTCTTCCTCCTCTTGGGCGGGCTCTACATCTGCAGCCACTTCGGCATCTTCCTCCACTTCCTCGTCTTCAGCAGGCTCGCCTGATTCTGCCTCTGGTTCCTCTTCGGGTTCGTCTTCAGGAGCTTCGTCAGCTTCGGCCTCGGCTTCTGCAGCAGCAGCCTCCTTCGCAGCAAGTTCCTCGGCGCGTCTGGCCGCATTTTCTTTCAAGACCTTGTACCTTTCCGTATCCTTCCTACCCAATTTGCCCTTTCTGACCTTCTTCGCTCTCAAAGCATCGAGTTCCGCCGCTTCAGCTTCAGCTATGGCAGCCTCCTCGGCCTCTCGGGCAGCAGCTTCTTCTGCTTCGGCAGCAGCAATAGCAGCGGCTTCTGCTTCAGCATCCTCCTCGGCATCCTCTTCTGGCTCTTCAGCCTCTTCTTCAGCCTCCTCAGCCTCTTCCTCAGCTTCCTCTTCAAGCTCCTCAGGGGCCTCCTCTTCAGCAGCATCTTCCGCTTCTGCAGCGGCAGCGGCCTCGGCCTCGGCCTCCTTAGCTGCTGCTTCTTCGGCACGCTTGGCAGCATTGTCGGCCAAAACCATATATCTCTCAGTATCCTTACGGCCCAACCTACCCTTCTTCGCCTTTTTCCTAGATAATGCCGCCAACTCTGCTTCCTCCTCCTCAGCAATTGCAGCAGCTTCCGCCTCCGCTGCCTCTTTCGCAGCAGCCTCTTCAGCAGCAGCCGCGGCAGCAGCTTCGGCTTCAGCACCAGCATCTTCCTCATCATCTTCCTCAGCAGCATCTTCTTCGGGCTCAACTTCAGCCTCTTCCTCAGCTTCCTCTTCAAGCNCTTCCTCATCAGCCTCCTCCTCAGCAACATCTTCCGCTGCGGCAGCGGCAGCGGCAGCGGCCTCGGCCTCGGCTTCTGCAGCGGCAGCAGCTTCAGCTTCCTTGGCTGCTGCTTCTTCAGCACGCTTCGTGGCATTGTCGGATAAAACCTTATATCTCTCGGTATCCTTGCGGCCTAGCTTGCCTTTCTTGATTTTCTTCTTGGTCAGTGCTGCGAGCTCGGCTTCCTCTTCAGCGATTGCAGCAGCTTGCGCTTCAGCTTCGGCAGCCTCCCTCGCCGCAGCAGCTTCAGCTTCAGCAGCAGCTTCGGCATCTTCTTCTGGCTCTGGCTCTTCAGGTGCCTCTTCAGTCACCTCCTCTGCCTCAAGGTCTTCGTCATCTCCTTCTTCAGCGTCTACAAACTCGTCATCCTCTTCTTCCTCATCAGCCGGGGCCGCTTCTTCCTCTGCAATATCTTCGGCCTCAGCTTCAATCTCAGCTTCAGCGGCAGCAGCTTCTTCCGCTTCCTTAGCCGCTTGGGCTTCAGCTCGCTTCGTGGCATTTTCAGTCAGAGCATTAAACCGCTCTGTATCTTTGCGACCTAATTTGCCCTTCTTGGCTTTTTTCTTGGATAATGCGGCGAGCTCTGCTTCCTCTTCGGCTGCTTGAGCCGCGGCTTCAGCTTCCACTGCAGCTTGTGCGGCAGCCTCCTCTGCAGCAGCGGCCTCGTCATCTGCATCGAGAATATCTTCAGGATCGGCTTCGGCTTCGGCTTCAGCTTCAGGAGCATCCTCCATCTCCTCGAGAGCTTGCTCTTCAGCCTCAGCAGCAGCCTCGGCGGCGGCAGCCTCTTCAGCCTCCTTGGCAGCTTGTTCTTCGGCGCGCTTTGCAGCGTTTTCGGTTAATATGTTGAAGCGCTCCGTGTCTTTTCTACCAAGCTTGCCCTTTCTTGCTTTCTTTGCAGAGAGAGTAGCAAGCTCCTCTTCCTCCTCTGCAGCGATCGCCGCAGCCTCAGCTTCGGCAGCTGCTTTTGCGGCAGCTTCTTCTGCTTCAGCAGCTTCTTTTGCGGCAGCTTCTGCAGCCTCGGCTTCAGCAGCAGCGGTAGCCTCTTCTGCTTCCCTAGCCGCTTGCTCTTCAGCCTCCTTTGCAGCTTGCTCCTCAGCACGCCTGGCAATATTCTCTGTGAGGAGGTTGAATCGTTCAGTATCCTTCCTCCCTAATTTCCCTTTGCGAGCCTTCTTCGCTTCTAGGCCCACAAGCTCTGCCTCTTCCTCTGCAGCAATAGCGGCAGCTTCGGCCTCGGCAGCCTCCTTAGCGGCTTGTTCTTCGGCATCGGGGGTTGGATCCTCGGGGGCCTCCTCACCAGGTTCTTCGGTCTCCGGGGCTGGCTCTTCAGCTTCGTCGGGGATAGGATCTTCAGTCGTGGGGTCTTCAGCTATCAAGTCTTCATCTGCAGGTTCTGCTGCTGCTGCTGCCTCCTCCTCCGCAGCCGCCTCAGCTTCAAGGGCGGCTTGTTCCTCGGCTCTCTTTGCAGCGTTCTCGACGAGAAGGTTGAGGCGCTCGGTATCCTTTCGCCCCAGCTTGCCCTTCCTGGCTTTCTTAGCTTCAAGAGAAGCCAATTCCTCCTCCTCAGCAGCAATCGCAGCAGCCTTTTCTGCCTCTTCAGCTTCTCGTGCAGCAGCTTCTTCGGCTTCAGCGGCTTCTGCAGCGGCGGCCTCCTCAGCGGCGGCGGCAGCGGCAGCGGCAGCTTCAGCTTCGGCAGCCTCCTGGGCAGCAGCCTCTTCAGCCTCCCGAGCAGCCTGCTCCTCGGCAGCCTTGGCCTCTCTGGCGGCTTTGCTTTCAGTGAGAAGCTTGTAACGATCAATATCCTTTCTGCCAAGTTTGCCTTTTCTTTCCTTCTTGGCTTCGAGCGCAGCTAACTCCTCCTCTTCCAGTGCAATTTCTGCGGCGGCTTCGGCCTCGGCGGCTTCCTTTGCAGCAGCCTCGGCGGCGGCAGCTTCTGCGGCCTCCCTAGCGGCCTGCTCCTCAGCCGCTTGTTCGGCTCTCTTCGCAGCGTTTTCGATGAGGGTATTAAAACGGTCCGTATCTTTCTTGCCTAGCCTGCCTTTCCTGACTTTCTTGGCTTCTAAGTCTGCTAACTCTTGCTCCTCGGCGGCAATTGCAGCTGCGGCTTCTGCTTCAGCGGCTTCACGAGCAGCAGCCTCCTCAGCTGCGGCAGCATCTTCGACTTCACCATCTTCTGGAGAAGGGGCCTCCTCGGGTTCGGGTTCTGGCTCGGGCTCGGGCTCGGGCTCAGGGGCATCTTCAAGGGCTGGCTCTTCTGCCTCTGTCCCTAGATCTTCCGCAGCTTCAGCTTCGGCGGCGGCGGCTTCCTCTGCTTCCCTAGCAGCTTGTTCCTCAGCAGCCTTTTCAGCCCTTTGAGCCGCATTCTCAGAAAGGAGATTGAATCGATCGGTATCTTTCTTCCCGAGTTTGCCTTTCCTGTCTTTCTTGGCCATCAGAGCAGCTAGCTCAGCCTCTTCTTCAGCAATAGCAGCAGCTTCCGCTTCGGCCGCTTCAGCTGCCGCAGCCTCTTCAGCAGCGGCGACCTCAGCAGCAGCAGCATCTTCAGCCTCCTTAGCTGCTTGCTCCTCGGCCTCTCGGGCTGCTGCCTCTTCGGCCTCTGCAGCGGCTTGTACAGCAGCTTCTTCTTCTGCAGCCTTCTCTGCCCGTTTGGCTGCGTTTTCGGTGAGGAGGTTAAAGCGGTCGGTATCCTTTTTCGTAAGCTTGCCCTTCTTGCTCTTCTTAGTCGTCAAGGCGGCTAGTTCAGCTTCTTCTTCGGCAATTGCGGCGGCCTCAGCTTCCGCTGCAGCAGCTTCTTCAGCCTCCCTTGCCGCTTGCTCCTCAGCCTCCCTAGCCGCTTGTTCCTCAGCCTCCCGGGCTGCCGCCTCTTCGGCTTCTGCAGCGGCTCGCGCAGCTTCTTCTTCCGCAGCCTTCTCCGCTCGTGTCGCTGCGTTTTCGGTGAGAAGGTTAAAGCGGTCAGCATCTTTCTTGCCCAGCTTTCCTTTCCTTTCCTTCTTTGCAACTAATGCAGCAAGTTCGGCCTCTTCCTCAGCTATGGCGGCAGCCTCTGCTTCGGCAGCCTCACGCGCAGCAGCTTCCTCAGCTTCAGCGACTTCGTCAACAGCAGCTTCATCAACTACAGCTTCGTCAGGGTCAGCCGCGGGAGCATCGTCGGTGTCTTCAGGGGGTGACTCTTCGGGTTCGGGTTCGGGTTCAGGTTCTGCGGCGGCGGCATCCTCAGCCTCCTGAGCAGCTTGTGCCTCTGCTGCTGCCTCAGCTCGTTTTGCAGCATTCTCGGTCAAAAGGTCAAATCGATCAGCATCCTTCTTGCCAAGCCTACCCTTTCTCGCCTTCTTCGTAGCTAATGCAGCTAGTTCTGCCTCTTCTTCGGCGATCACTGCCGCTTCAGCCTCGCGCGCTGCCGCTGCTTCTGCTTCAGCGGCTTCTGCTGCAGCGGCTTCCTCGGCAGCAGCAGCAGCAGCAGCTTCGGCGGCGGCGGCTTCTTCTACCTCCCTAGCAGCTTGCTCCTCGGCTTCAGCGGCTTCAGCGGCGGCGGCATCTTCAGCTTCCCTGGCAGCTTGTCGTTGTGTAGCATTCTCCGTAAGGATGTTAAACCGGTCTGTGTCCTTCTTGGTGAGCTTGCCCTTCTTGGCCTTTTTCGCACTAAGCGCAGCAAGCTCTGCCTCTTCTTCGGCGATCACTGCCGCTTCAGCCTCGCGCGCTGCCGCTGCTTCTGCTTCAGCGGCCTCTGCTGCGGCGGCCTCCTCGGCGGCGGCGGCAGCGGCAGCTTCAGCTTCGGCAGCCTCCTGGGCAGCAGCCTCTTCGGCTTCCTTCGTGGCTTGTCGTTGTGTAGCGTTGTCGGTAAGGACCTTGAATCTTTCAGCATCCTTCTTGCCAAGCTTGCCTTTCTTGGCCTTTTTAGCTTCCAGGTCAGCCAGTTCTGCCTCTTCTCCTGCAATCATGGCTGCCTCTGCCTCTCTTGCTGCTGCAGCTTCAGCGTCGGCAGCCTCCTGCGCAGCAACATCGTCAGCTTCAGGAGCTTCCCCGACGGCTTCCTCTTGTACCTCCTCGGCTGGCTCCTCAGGTGCTGCTTCGGGTACTTCTTCCACGACGAGTGCCTCCTCTGCGGCTGCGGCCTCTTCTGCTTCTTTTGTTGCTTGTTCAGCCCGGTCAGCTGCCTTTTGAGTAAGGAGATTGAATCGTTCGGCGTCCTTCTTCAGCAGCTTCCCATTCCTCTTTGTTTTCTTTGCGGTCAACTCTACAAGCTCTTTTTCCTCCTCAGCGATGGCAAGAGCCTCAGCCTCTCGTGCAGCAGCCTCTTCAGCTTCGCGAGCGGCTTGCTCCTCAGCCTCGCGGGCAGCGGCCTCCTCAGCCTCCTTAGTAGCTTGAGCCTCTGCTTCTTGCGCAGCAGTCTCTTCGGCATCTTTAGCAGCCTTGACTTGAGCTCGTTTGACAGCATTGCCAACTAAGACGGTGAACCGGGCCGTCTCGGCTTTACTGAATTTTCCCTTTCTAGCCTTCTTGGCTTTGAGGGTGGCCAGTTCTTCCTCCTCTTTGGCAGCTTCTTCTGCTTCGGCTTGTGCAGCCGCTTCGGCCTCTGCGGTAGCTTGAGCAGCTGCTTCGACCTCTGCAGCCTCTGCAGCTGCGGCGGCTTCGGCGGCGGCAGCTTCAGCAATGGCAGCTTCCTCAGCTTCCTTAGCTGCTTGTGTCTCGGCCTCCTTGGCTGCTTGCTCTTCAGCTCGTTTTGCAGCGTTGTCAATAAGGACGCTGAGTCTTTCTTGTTCCTTCTTCAGAAGCTTCCCTCGCCTCGCCTTCTTTGTTTTGAGAGTTTCCATTTCTTCCTCCTCCTTGGCAATTTCGGCGGCGGCTGCAGCTTCGGCCTCGGCCTCGGCCTGAGCAGCTGCTTCTGCTTCAGCTGCCTCAGCTGCGACGACCTCCTCAGCGGCGGCAGCTTCGGCAGCGGCGGCGGCAGCTTCAGCTTCCCTGGCGGCCGCTTCTTCGGCTTCACGGGCTGCCCGGGCTTCAGCTCTCTTAGTAGCATTTGCTTCGAGCAGAGTGAGCCGTTCTTGATCCTTCTTGAGCAACTTTCCTCCTCGTTTCTTTTTCTTCGCCAATAGTGTCGAGATTTCTTCGTCGTCACGAGCCGCTTCAGCCTCTTCAGCTTCTCGCAGGGCGATAGCTTCAGCATCAGCAGCTTCTTGAGCGGCGGCTGCCTCGGCGGCTGCAGCTTCCTCGGCGGCGACGGCAGCAGCAGCAGCAGCTTCGGCTTCCCTGGCGGCTTGTTCCTCCGCTTCACGAGCGGCACGAGCTTCGGCTCTTCTGGTAGCATTGGCTTCGAGGATAGCCAGGCGTTCTCGGTCCACCTTCAAGAGTCGTCCTCCCCTCTTCAACTTCTTCTCTAAGAGAGCAGCGATCTCTTCATCCTCGCGGGCCGCCTCGGCTTCTTCAGCCTCTCGGGCAGCTTGCTCCTCGGCTTCTCTGGCAGCCCGCTCTGGGTCGTCGGGATGTCCTGTTTGTCCTTCTGGTTCAGTAAACTCCATATAAGGGGGCGCTGGCGCTGGAGGAAGTAGGTTAGTCAAGGTGTCCATCCGATGTTGAGACTTCTTCGTTTTGGACGATGACGTCCAACCCCAGTCGTCGTCCTCGTCGTTGATGGCCTTGCTTCCCATGACTTCCACCATATCGTCATGTTGGCTTATCTCACCGGTAGGTTCAACTAGAAACTCATGCGCGTTGGGTTTCTTCCCAAGTGACCCCCAAAAATCGTCGCTAGGCTCTTCAGGGCCAGCTGTTTTGAAAGCAAATGGATCGGTGACTTTCTTGGTTTTCTTACCGAAACCCCAAGAATCAAGGAAATCGTCGCCGCCAACAGCCTCGATCGGGTCCGGAACGGCGGGTGGAATTTCGTCTCCAAGCTGAATTAGATCTCCTGCCTTCTTTTTCTTCTTACCTGTCCCCCAAAGATCCCAACCGTCGTCTGCTGGCTTGATCGGCTCTGTGTTGCTGATTAGCTGCCGTTTACCTTTCACAGCGCACACTTGTCGTGTTGTGTATTATTCTTACCTTGCTTCGCCATGCCCCAGGAAGACCAGCCCTCGGCAGGGGGCGCCTCTTCGACACCCTTCGGTTTTCCTCCACCGAATGTAGACCAGAAGTCGTCGCCATCGTTCTTGTCTTCGAAACTAGGGGGGTCAGGGGCCGGCTCGGGCACTAATTCTTGCTCACCCCAGATCGAGCTCTTTTTCGGCTTATCCTTCTTCGAAGACCAGCCACCCCACAAGTCATCTGCTTGCGGGGGATCTGGTGCTGGCTCGAGATGTGATGAGGCACCATCATCGATGATGTTCTTCTTCTTCGCCCGATCCTTCTTCGATATCCCCCACGTGTCCCATATATCCTTCTTGTCTGCACTAGGTGCAGGTTCGGGGATTTCTTCAAGAAGGCTGCCCTTACCCTTCTTCTTGGAGCCGCCCCAACCCCATGGATCGCCATCCTTGGCCTCCTCTTCAGGTTCTGCACCCAACAGGTTAGTCTTTTTCTTCTCCTCTTTTGCACCGAAACCCCAAAGGTCTTCTTTTCCCTGTTTAGAGCCTTTGGGGATTTCTGTGGCCTTTTCCAAGCCATCAAAGGCAAGGCTTGACTGGCCCTTTGACTTACTCCATGGATTGTCGTCGGTTTTCGTCTCGACTACTGGTGCAGGTGCAGGTGCAGGTGCTCTTGTTGGCGCCGGTGCTCTTGCCGGTGCTGGTGCTGGTGTGGAATCGTTTCCTCCTCCGCTTGAGCTACCCCAGCCCCAACCTCCTGCGGCTAGTTTCGCTCCCCATGACCCAAACGTGCTCTTCAGCCCCGGAGCGCTTAAGCCAAGGTCGAACTTGTCCTCTCCTCCTAGTTTGATTTCCTGGAAGGAATCGGTACCGAAATTGTTTTTGGGAGGAGCGGGGATCCCAGCGTCGGCGCTCTTCTTCTTCGTTGTTGCCGCCGCCGTGAAGTCACCCCATCCGTCATCGCCAGCAGCTCCGCTGCCGTCTTTGTTCCCATCACCGGCACCGCCTGAAGCATCATTGCCATTCGCCCCACCATCACCTCCAGCATTGTTGTCCTTTTGGCCGTCATCGGCAGGGGGCTGGGGTGGGGGTGGCGGTTGAGGCGGAGGAGCCTGTGGTGTTTTGCTAGGCTTCTTCTTCTTGGCTGTTTGGTAAAAGCCTTCCTGAGAGTTGAAATCAATCAAGACATCAGAGGCGGGGTCGTTTAGAAGGTTGTCGTTCGGGCGACGACGCTCCCGCGGAGCGTCTGAGGGTGGCGGTCGAGGGAGTGCATCAAGCCATGTTGGGGGGCGTCTGCGAGCGAAATTGCCGGTGCCGTTGGAATCCATCGTGGTGTCGGTGGCAACGAACGAGTCGCGGGTCTTAAAAAGGCGACGAGACCATTGCGGCGAGCAAATCGGGATCGTTAGGGGCCTCTCAGCCACCTGTTGTCGATGTGATGATGTGAAAAGGCCCTAAAGAGGACGAGATGACGTTAGAGAGAAAGGCTTTCAGGAGGTTTGCAATTCCGGGGCAGGGAGCTTGTCAGGAATGGGTGGCACCTGGTCCCCCTCCTGCTTCGGCCCGCCGATCGAGGGGCCGTTGAGCGCCACCCATATGGTCCCTTAAAGTTTCGCCGGGAAAGGTGAAATCCAAGGGCGACAACATGATAAGTTGCGAATAACACGAGTCGGCGAGGAAAAGTAGCGTACCTGTTCATGAGACCTGCCGACAACCCAAGCGCGGGCAATGAGACTCAAGCGAAGACGCAAGGAAGACTCAACCCGCGCATTCGGCGAATGCCGGATCGTTGACAAGCCATCTCTGCTTCCTATCCAGCTTTCTGTGAACGCCAAAACATCGGCCGCGGCCATTATGAGGGATGGAGCTCGTGCGAAGACGGAGCGACGTCACAAACATGGAAGCTGTGAGTAGGAGGATGTGGGTGGGAGACGGGAAGGTATCGAGAGAGCCAGCACGCAAAAGGCAAAATGGCGCTGGAGCTGAGGTTCGATGCCACAAATATCGTCGCCGGCGACAGAGAAATGTCGTGTAAGTCGTAAAAGGTAATAGGTGAAGGCGAAAGGTTGCGGTGCGAGAAGGGCGGAAGCTTCGTTTGGTTTCGGGGTCTCGAATACGACGTCGCGCAATGAAGATGTATGATCACCGAGTTCTCTCGAAGAATTCCCCAGGCTGCACAAAGAATCCCTCGTTTAAAAAAAGAGATTGAGACTGGGCGGGCCCCAAAGATAATCGCCCAAAAAGATAGCTCCCAGGGTAATTATCAAGACCCTGGGCGACAGACTGACAGACTTAAAGCAGCCGCCGTCGCTTTTTCACCAACCCCCCAGTCAGTCGTCGGATCGTCGTCTTTTGGCTATCGGTAACAGGATCGGTTCCCTACTTGCTGGGTAAGCTTCAACTCATAAGGCCACGAGCCGCGCTGGGCAGGGCCAAATCTTCCAGGGTGGTTTCTCAAAGATGTGATGCAGAAAGGCAGGGAAAGGAGGTGGATTTCAAGGGAAGTGAGTGAATTGTAGTGTAAAGACAGGCTAGTCGGTACCTTTTGGCAAAGTCGAAAAATGACCCAAGACAAGCGGTAGTGCCGCGGGCCAATGACGCTGGCGTTGCTTGTTTGGATCGTCGGGCAGGCGAATGCTCAGATGTTGTACTTGGGTAGGTACAGCGTAATGCGGCAAAGCGACTGGCTAGGGAGTAGAGTGCCCCATTAACAGGAGTCAAGCGAAAAGGCGGGCAAACGCGCACGGCGGGCAAGCAAGGGGACGTGATCCTTTTTGTGCAGCCGGGGCCCTTTCTCCTCTGCTGTTGTTGTCCTGCGTCAGGCTGGCTTGCTGGCTTGCTTGTTAGCTGCTGGCTCCGTGTTCTAGTCCGTAATAAACATGCCGCCACCACCGGGAAGAAACGTGGAAGATCCTGGGCACCTAGGAGGGAAGTGACATTTAGATGAGATGAGATTGAGATACCTCCACTATGAAGTCGACTAGGAGACAATCGGTGTCTTTTGAGAGCAGGGTGACAGATGTTGGCCGACGAAGGATATTCTTTTTCGCTGGTCCTTGCCTCTTCTCGTCGTCTCCCTCTTCTACCATGTCGCAATTAACAACCTTGGATAGCAACTCTAGCAACTCAAGTGTGAGAAAGAAATGAGATGGGCAGCCTTTCGGAGAAAGCAAAAAGAGAGAGATCGCGTTAATGGAAGGCAGGGCGAGTCGGTACCTTCCTTATGAGTGGAGGTTAATGAGGTACATTGATCAGGAAGGTAACTTCCTACCTAGAACTACTACTACCTGCCCAAGTATCCAATACTGGCAACAGTGGACGTTATCGTTCCAGGAGACCGAGCACCTTGGCAAGCAGCTACTCTGATGAATAGGGGATCAGGAATCTGAGGAGCATGAGACATTCCTCGCGCCCATATTGCGTATAACCCATGAGGGACGTGGATCCTTGATTTCCATCGCGGGCGGACATTGGCCGTATCCTCGCAAGCCGCAACCATTATCACCAGACCCATGATACCTCAGATGCGTCCTCTTTCCAGGGCCCTGCACACCCACTTGCTTTGGCCTCCAGAACCCGTGCCACCAGGAAAAGAAACCCGCCCGAGCCTCGACTCTTGTCTCAGACGCTCTTCACTCGATATGGAGGCTCGCCGACGTCAACCCATGCATTCATCAATATCACGGCACACCACCAGTCTGTCACCACCAACAGCGTCCGTCCTCTGCTTTGTCGTCGTCGTCGTCGCCGCTGCAACACCACCACCACCTTCTTCCATCATGTATGCACGATCCACTCGATTCAGGCCAGCCAACCACGCAAGAGCCCGTTGATGCTGCTGCAGGACTGCAGGGCCAGGCCGCAGCACAACGCGTGGTTGGACCAGATTCCCCTTGATGGACGGGTTCTCTGCCTCTGCTGGAGCCCAATAGCTCGCCGTGCCCGTCCAGCCCGTCACTCCAGCCCCCCCAATCTCACATGCGCATTCCACTAATTAGGGGACGAGAATCCAGAAGGGTCGCAATGCCTGAAGCCTTGTGAGCGCCCAACAAGCTTCCCGCGACCAGGATCTCCCCTCGATCTTGAAGGGCGGGCAACGTCCAGAAGCTGCACCGCTAGACAAGGTACCCTAACACGATAGGTACCATGCTTTCAGCACACGCCGGCCGCGAGTCGTTGCATGGGCATATTTTCTGCCTCCAAGAATGAGTATTAAGCTATTCAGCAAGCCGCATAACCATTAGAGATATGCGATCAAGGCTCTATAGCCTGGTTCAGCCCGTCCGGCCCTGGAACTCAAGGGACCCTCGCCCCTCGTTCGATCTCAGTGACATCACGAGGGGCCTGGCCTGTCAGCGCTGATGATTGGAGGGGCCAATATCAATCTCTGTTTGAGACGAGTTGTGGCATTTTTCTCTCTCTTTCCTTTCGAGGTCTCGGTTAAGGAGGGGCTTTAACAGCCACATGCGCACACAATTTGTTTTTCGTGCACGCACGATTTCTTTTCACCAGTCTCACGCCCCTAATTTCAAGACACAGGATAGACCAACAGTGCTTACCCAAATCCTTCAGTGCTCTGAGGGTTAGGCAAGTTTGTTAGTTTTGAGACTTCTACAGACTGTTCCCCGCGTCTTTCCTTCTTTTCCCTCGGCCTCGGGGGTGTTTTGTGGAACAGCGGGCAAACCTGGTTCCCATGACGACGGTTCAGACAGGGCACAGGACTCACATGGTGCTTCATCTGTGGAGATCAGGCTTGGGAGCGATGGCGCTTGTCGTCGTTCCAACGACAAGGAAGGAATAAACTAGTGGCAAGGAGGAGCGGGAGGAGAGACTAGGGCAGCTCAGTTCAAGTGGCAGCGAAACCATCGAACGTTGTGCTGAATCGTCTTCACATTGTGGAATGAAACGCGGTATTGGGTACCCGCCAATCTGAGCATGTGGGCACAAAACTTGAGGTATTTTCTACGGAATCCTAGAGAGAACCATGACGACGGGATGTCGTCTCGCGTCGTCTCAGGCTTGAGCCACCCTCAGTGACCACGACCAGGGGGCCCTTCGTGTCTGTCACTCAGTGCGCTGCGCTCTGCGCGCCGCATGCAGGCCGTCGGGAACTACCCGCAGTTGAAGCTTGGGACGGCTCCACGACTCCACGAGAATGCGGCAGATGCCCCTCCAAGTCCCTGCGCTTGCTGCGAGTCCTTAGCTCTGTGCATCATCCCACAGAAGTTAGCCCAAATAGGCATCGCCAAACCTCTCACCGCTTCCCGTCTGGCGCCGTGCGATGCGCCGAATCTCGCCCAAAAAGGCCGCAAATTCAATGCCGCCTGGTCCCCAAGAACCGGGATCGACGGCAGCAACAGCGACGTGGCCGCCGTGACCCGTTGACGGGACCGCGTTCTTCATGCGTTGTCGCTCCTGTCTCCGCAGGAAGCAGCAAAACAGAGAGCGCCGGTCGCCCGTTTCGCCCAATGTCTTGATGGCGGTCAGACCCGAAGATGTCGGTTATCGTCATCAGACAGACGCCTGGGTGGACCTCATTGGGACGATTAAAGTTGGCTGAGGGAGACGAGAGCGCGCTCTGAGCTGACTCTTCACCTCTGTTAAGCGAAGCATGAGAGTGGATGGTGCAGCAAGTGATGTCTCTCTTCTTCGCATGACTCCCATGGACCTTCAATCCAATGCGGCCAGTAGGTCTGATCCAATAACAACCTTTTGGTCAGGCATGGTAATGCGTGGGGCTTCACTACAATATGCGTCGCTACTGCTCTCCTCCTCCGCTTCCCCAGTTTCTAGGTACTTGGTGTAGAATGCCGGCTTATCGACCGTGTGACCCTCAATGGTCGAGCCCCAGAGGTTGGTACGTGATACTGGGAGTAGATAAACGCGTCGAGCGAGTTCATGCTACTGGCCAAAAGGCAAGGACAAGTCTTGATATGAACCGATACCGCCACCCGTTCGAACGTTGGAAAGTCACGGCGCTAGGTGCATGACAGGGTCTGAAGCTGCGAGTGTTCCTGGCGACAGACAGCTGTGGGATGAGTCAAACCGGGAATAGCCAGCCCCTCACTCGTAGAGGTCTTGTTAGAGTTGCCGTCTCTTCGCGGCCCAGGACTACCGGCAGAAGCAAGAGGTTATTCTTGGACGTGCGAGTCGGCCCGTGGTCCCATGTCCCGTCTTGGCCAAGCTGCCTGTCATCAAGACGTTTGGGACGAAACAGATGCAAGGCTCCTGCAAGTTGGACAGCCTCACATGACCTATCGGTACTAGGGGAATAGACAATAGCTGGAGGTCTAACGAGTTTGAGGTCGACTTAGCCATTTGGTTTCCACCCGTTAACGGCAGGCAAGCCGCTCCCATGCTTTCCACCATCTTGCAGATGCTAAAGACGGCTAGATAAGGGCTCAGAGAGGCTGCAAGGCCCTGGGCGCTGTGGGCGCCATAGTTAACACTGGGCTATACTGTACTGTACTACGTAGGTCGAGGACGGAGGTGGTCGGAAATCGATCGGGACGGTGACGGGATTGCGACGGAGGAGGCCTCTGGGAACCCGGGCTACAGACGACTCTCTATAAGACGAGAGACTGGCTTTAATCTCGCCGATTGTTGCTCTCCGGATACGTCAGCTTCCGTCGCGATCCTGCCGTGGTTGCGGTTTATGCCCTTTCTCGGGAGCGACTCTGCCACACTCTCTCTCCGTCTTATCCGTCTCGTAGATGTAGCTGGATATGACGGAGGTCAATGCCGTGCTCACTCACCGGGGCCGGTGTCGCCGGTCTGTCCGTGTAGGTGGTATTGTAAATGGTGGCATGGGCTCACGCGGAGGAGATAGAGTAGACAGCGCCATCCCGTAGCTCCCGCAGAGCAGGGCGAATCGCGACAACGGATTAGGACGATTGTCGTAAAAGCACCACAATTCGAGGTAGCATCGTCTGTCCCGAATGCCAGAGGGCGTCCATCATTCCATGGATCAGAACGGCACCGCCCCCTCAGTCCCTCGTCGCCAGGCCTCTCAGCCACCGAGGCCCCGCCTCTAGGGACGCCCTACGTGCGGTGCCGGTGTATTTTTATCCCTTCCATCATCAGCCACCCTGCCCATCTAGACTAGGTAGGTGCAGCAGCAGTAAACCAAACCAAACATCACTGTCTTCTCGTTTCCCTGCGTGCCTGTCTCATCGCCCACGCGCAAACGAAACAGAAACAGAAACGTCAGCTCGGCCCTAGCTCACGGGCAAACCTCCCCTGGAAGCTCCGCTGCCGGCTGCGCAAGCAACCCAAGAACAAGGACCTTGGCGCTGTGCGCGTACTCCTTCTCAGCCCTATCGCCGGATCCTCAAGCTTCCGGCTCATGAGGAGGAGGGAGGACGACACTTTGACGACTCACGACCGCGGCCTTCTCCATCGTGGGTGCTGCCGTCCTCGTCCCACTGCCTCGTCTCATCTCATAATCCTGCAGCTGCCAACTTGAATCCCTGCCGAGCCTCTCCCTCTCTCCCTCTCGAGGTATCCTTCTCTCCATCAACCTCACCCCAGCCCAGTCCTCTGCTCCCTTGGAGGATAACAGGAGAGCGTTTTGGACCTTTTGTTGCCCAGTGTCCAACATTGATAATCACCATGTCCGCCTCTGGATGCCTCACCAGTATAGAAGAATCATCATCACCATCACCATCATCAATCCCTTCCTCACTATCTATATCGCTCCAGTTGCCGTGCCACGAGCGTTATCAAGGTTGAAGATACCTCCTCCGTCTCCTATCCCACCATTTATATAACAATTCAGTCAAGTTCCCAAGAACTGGACAACACCAGAGCTCTTCCTACGACACACAAATATACTCATCCATTGCCATCCTCCTACAATGCGTACACAACATCATCTCAGCATTGTCACTCCTATCCCGGGCAACGTCCCTCCCGGCGTCGTGGTAGCCGCCATCCAGACTTATACCCCCCTCATCCGCCATCACAGCGCCATGACGGGCTTTGACGAAGTCTCGGCAACCCCAGACGTCCTCGATAACGATCCCTTCTTTGGCCCGTGGGACGACTCCGTCCGAGCCTTCCAGCTGCGCGAGCTTATCACCCTCGCGCCTGGCTTGACCAAGGAGATCACTTATCAAACCATATTCCAGCTCGTGCCTGATGGCACGCGGTCCCGGGCCATGGCCCCGGCCGGCATCGTCGTGCGCGCCGAGTTCACGGTGCGCCAGCGGCGGGCGACGACGGTTCCGATATCGCCCGCCGGATCTGACAGCACCGCCTCGGGCAGCACCGTCACAGCCATGGGGGACGAATACGAGCTGCGCGAGGAAGTTCTTGTCGAAGCCAATTCGCTTCTAATGCCCTTCATCACCGAGGCACTAGCGACGGTGCACCGCGGGATATGCGAGAGGGTTGTGGTTGAGACTGCCAAAAACTACTTTGGCACCGGAGATATGCAATAGCCATGCAGCCCATGCGCAATGGCTCCAATCGTCTCTCGGCCAAGATTGCAAGTCTTGCAGCATCTCCATGCTGTCGATCAAGATGGGATGACGATGAACCGAGCAGGACGACAAGGGGCAGAGAGAGGAGTGGAATATTGTTTGGGTACCAAACGGCGTTGGGCAAAATCATTATGGGTTTGGAGCAGGACATTTCTTATCATGTTTTTCTTATTTGTTTCTTCATTGTCAAGATATCCCAGGACAGGCACACAACAATTGGAAGGCGAAGAGGGCTATGGAAGAGGTCCCTCACTTCAGGGCAGAGGACGTCATACTGGCTAAGGACGGGTTTCCTAGACGGGTCAATGATGGCCAGCATTTGGTGTGGTGCAAGCATAGATTATATCATTAATTACATGTTACCCGCTGCATCTATCGCATGCGCTTGGTTCCATTGCAAGTTTGCCATAGAATTTCCAACACCCTCACGAGGCATCCGCCCATACGTCCATTGCTTTCGTTATATCGTCTCTAGTATATAGATAAGCAGCTACACAACCAGAGGAAGTTTTACAACAAGCACGTCTAGGCCCGCAAATAAACAAAATCATACTTGGGCTCAACCATCGAATCAACAAACAAGCATCTATTCCCCAACACAAAAGGCACACATACATAGGCGAACACACAACGACTGCACACACACCGTCAAGACCACAGTGGCCATCAACAAACAGAACAAACGACAGATCTCAATAAACTTCAGACAAAACAACAAGCAGACTCAGTTTGGTATCTATGCGCAGTACCGTCTATACCCACCCACTCCCATAAATGTTACGACAACCACACCCGCGTATACCGTCATAATATAGCGTGGTGACCAAAAAGCGCCGTCACAGGCGCCTAGCCTATCCCAGTAATATCCAAAGTCATTTCCCAATGAACAAGATGGAACAAGATGAATAAGGAAGAAGAAGAAGAAGAAGCAAAATAACGCTGCTGACATAGAAAACGAAGGTCCTTCCAAAAGTTGTGGAAGGGGTCGGTGGAAGGAAAAAAGCAAAAGGCATGAAAAACGTCAAGAGGCGTCCACCTCCGATTTGCGACAGTGGTCGCTGGCTATCGGCCACCGAAATCACTCGCGTATCCCATCTCGCCGAATCCCTGATTCATTCCACCTTCGCCAAAGCCAGTTCCGGGCCCGCTAACATAGCCTTCTTCATTCTCGTCGTAGTCACTCGCGTCAAACGACGACCGTCCACTGACATCGTCGTCCATATTGCCACCCATTTCAGGGCCAGACCAGTTCATCTGAGCCAGAGCGGGATATTGAGCAAGCAGAGCTGCTGGGAGCATAGGGTTGCCATTGGGATCCATTGGGTAGACTGGACCATCCATCCCCATGCTCGACGCGACCACCATGTTCTGAGCCATGTTCTGCTGCATCCGTTGTTCCTGCCAGAGCCGCTGTCGCTCCATCATTTCTTCATCCAGCAGCGGCTTGATACAGATCCTGCCAGCTTCGGATCGGAAATGGCGACCAAGGGCGTCGGCACGAGCGAACCTACGCCCACATCCCCACTGGCCACCAACTTTGAGATCACCTTTGCATACAAATTTCTTCTCGCCTGAATGCAAACTCTCATGCCGCTTGCGATCGTGCTGTCGGGCAAAAGCTTTGCCACAGACAGTGCAGACGAATGGTCGCTCATCAGTGTGCGTCCGCAGGTGGGATCGCAAGTTGTAGGCGCGAGTAAAACGCTTGGGGCAGAGTGTACACTGAAAGGTGGCTGGATGCTTTTGAACACGTTTCGCGGCGCCGCTATCCTGGTTATTCTGGTACTCGGGATCGGCCAATCGCAACGCGATCACGTTGTTAGGAACTGCTGATGTTGACTGTCTTCTCCTTGAAGGCGAGGTGCCCACCTGTCTATCGAGCGGCGACAATGACCTAGAGTCTGAGCGCGACGACAGGTCGGAACCAAGTGAAGGAGAAAGGCTATTAACATTGCCAGGCCGGTTGAGCATTACACCGCCTGGGTGGAAAGGGTCTGTAACCGCACGAGGGCGAGATCTAGGGCGACCTGGGAATGGTTAGACAGCTGCTTTGTTGTAAAGGCTGTGATACATACCTCTGTCCGGGGGGGTTAAAGAGTCTTGATCCATACGCGATTTAGGTGTATCAAATGCGCCTGGCTTCGCATTGTTGGGCGCGAAATCAATGTTGATCGCAGGAGGTGCCATTTGCGCCGACAGATCATGGCCGCTAGGCTGGAGACTAGGGAAAGCCTCAACAGCACCTTGGATCTCAGGGTACGTAGAGGGGACTCCGTATGCGTTTGTGGGAGGTTGCAAGCCAAAGCTGGGTTGATTGAGTTCAGGCATCTGCTGTGGAACAATGCGAGGGCTAATCGCTGGACTATGTGATGGACTACGGCCCTGGTGTCCAGGGCTGCCAACTTGCGGGTCTGAGATACTAAAAGTCCCAATGCCCAGCACTTCTTGATAGAGGCTGCCATCCGAAGGGCGATGAGCAGGCGAGTGATGACCTACATCGGTGTCAAAGGCATCGGCGCTGACGAGATTCGGGGACGGAGCGACCGATGAGACATCCGAGTACTCGGACGGGCTCCGGCGATGGCCCTGGAACTGAGGTTGGCTCCAGTCGGCCATCTGGTTCGGGAGCAAGGCATCGGCAGGACCAAGGGAAGCATGGCGCGAGTGGCCACTAGGAGGCGAAGAGAACTGATGCTGGTTGAAGGCGGGCGACTGGTGGGCAGAACCAGGCTGTTGCGCATCGTGTTGGAAAAGATGGGGAGGGGTTGGAGAGTGGTGGCCCTGCGGGGACGCCATATTGTTCATGTCGTTTGGGTTGAGCGTGGGCTGTTCGAACAAGGGGGCGTTAAATTGGTCGCCCTGACCACTAGTAGCCGGGAAAAGAGAGAAGTCGTTGTCGTTGAGGTTAGGCGAGAGATAGGCCGGCTGAGCTTGGTTGTTGAAGGGTAGCGAAGTGTCGGAGCCGGTTGGCTGCTGGCCGAAAGAGGCGGTATTATTAGGATCGAGAATGGAGGGGTCGGAGAGGTTGGCCTGAGCGAACGAGTTATGTTGGTGCTGCTGTTGTGCAGTAGGCGGAAAAGATGGCGATTGCTGAGGGCTCAAGAAACCCGAGCTATTGAATGAGTCGTAGGATTGCTGCGAAGATTGGTCCAAGGTGAGGCCGAGGCCGACGGATGTGTCGTTGGTTTGATACGGCGTCGGCGACGGGGAGTGAGATTGGTTTATATGAGGCTGTTGATGACCGGCCGACGGCGACCGGCCGCGTTGAGCTTGTTGATCCATGATGTTGCCGAGTTTAGAAGCAGACGAAGCAGACGAGGCAGACTTTCGAGTCAGCCTTCAGGCACCGTGGCGATGCCGGGGGCTGTGCGCTCACAGGGTGATGCAATGGGCGGGGGACCGTCCTATCACGGCAGCCGGACGCGTGGAGGGGGTTGCGAGGCGCGCAGTGGAGCGGATTGTTTCAACGTGAGAAATGCGACGTCGGTAGTAGGATCGCAAGCGCTGTGCAGTACGATGCTGATGATGCTGATGATAGACAGATGTCGAGACGGGCGCTTGGTTTCGTCGTGTTGGGTGCGCCGTGGATGAGATGATGGTGGAGGTGAGTTATTAGGTTGCGGTGCAGTGCGGTGCGGGAGGCGGGCAGCACAACGCAACAATGCAAGCGAAAGGGCAGCAGGGCGGTAAAATTAAGGTAACAGCTGGAGCAAGGCCATGTACCTAGGTACTGTATTTGTGAGACTCTGCTCAGACTGGACGAGACGGGAGAGCTGGGCGGCTACCGCTGGAACGCACTTTGTGGCTGCTCCACCATGGGATGTGCTCAAGGTCGAGAATTCCCATGGAAGACCAGCAGCCGTGGGCCGGGGGGAGGAGGGGAAAACGGGGCGGACCTACAGCAAGAAGCGGCCAAAATGCGATGGGTGATGGACAGGCCCGAGAGCGAAAAAGCGTGGAATGAGTGTGCGGGTGGGCGAGGCTGTGCAAGCCCCAGAGAGAGACACGTCGAGCGAATGGGGCCTCAAGCCAGGGCGACCGGCCGGGTACCGATGTATGCACCAGAGAGCCGAATAGACAAGACAGGGTGTCACAGTGGTGCGAGACAAGTTCCCGACCGAGGGATGAGACGACAACGGGCTTGCTGGGAGCTAGTTTCTGTGACAGGACGACTTGCTAATTTTAACCGTGTCTGGGGGTGGTTGGTCGGGTTCCGTTTGAAGCGAGAGGAAGTCGGTTCCTGGGGTTGACGCAGATCCTGATACGGAGTACAGAGTACCTACGTTCGTGGGGATGGTACCGCCTGTCGATGGGGATGATGATGAAAATGGTGGTGATTCTGGCGGTGTTGAGCAGAGTAGCGGAGCTGGGTGGAGAAGATGAAGAGAGGGAAAAATTGGATTTTGGTAGTGAGAAGAAGAAGATGGAACGGAAGGTACGGAATTATTATTCTTTCTGTCTTGTTTTCCATCTGCGTGGAAGGAACATGAGGCAAACCAGTGAGGCAAACCTAGGTAGGCACGCTCGGGGGTCTAAGAAAACACGGGAATAATAAGATAAATCCTCATACCATAGTAGGGCTAAACTTAGGCATATTTCATAAAGGATTAATACTATGTAGTAGCTAAGACCTAAGCTTCTTTTATGATAATATTTTTTATACCTTAACCTAATAGTAATTATTTAAAATCTAAAGTCGCGGTAAGATCAGAGTCGTGTATTTTTTTGGACCAATAGGGCAGGGCACGTAGGCAAGGTAGGCAAGGCAATGTGAGGCAAGAGCAACAGACAGTCAGTAAAAGGCAGGTGCGACAGAAACAATGGCAATTAAGATTTGATGCTTGCCCTGCCTGCCCAGTTGTTGCTGAGCATGTGAAGAAGCCTCTCTCTTTTGTCCGTTTCTTTGCTTCCACACGAGATTGCTTCTCGAGAATTTGCATCCAATCTCGTCTTTCATTGTGGTTTTGAACTGGCAACAACTCTTCCTACTAATGCAGAGTCAGCAGCAGGTGCGCGCTGCTGTGCTGTGCCGTGATGTGATATGCTCCTCTCCCGCCCGCCCCCCGTCAGTGCCTCGCATCTTCAAGTACACCGACCACTTCTGTATACAGATTGGACAGCCGGCGGCAAAGTTGACAGCCAAATATCAAGAATGGGTCCGTGGTCCGTGATCCCGTGGCCCCGTGGATGGCTTCCCCAGTCGGGATTGGCGGCTCTGCTGCTGGTTCGGCTCAAATCCATCAGCACTAGAGGTACCTTTGCACATGTTTATCCTGGATGCGACATATTGGAATGGAAGCCAGCCAGCGCAGCAAAGACCCAACTAACGTTAGAGAACTAGAGAGTCTAGGGAGTTTCACTGAGCGGGCGGGAGGTCACAGAAATACGTAGGCAAGTATGCATTGACGATGCCGCTCAGACGGCTTGTTCATCATGCTGTGAAAGTCGAACTCTGTTGATGGGTGTGGTACCTGATACCTCGAGTACATTCAGCAGTCCGCCGCAACAACATGGCCATATCGCCGATAGAGCTCACAACGCCCAGATCCTGTAGGGCCATTGTCCGGCGGTCCTGGTTCATTATTAGAGTTTCTGGGCTATTACTTCCACTAACCACTAACCACCCTCGTCCCGCAAAACCACCGAATCGAAGCTCATCATCTCGGATGCGCGCTTGTTGTCAAATCAGCATGGTGCAGGCCAGGGTGCCCCCGCCGAGAAATGAGATGGGCGACTTGACTCTCCACTTCTCCAATCAACCGAGCCATGGCACAACTCATCACTCGTTTGTCTGGTTGGTGACTGCTGACTGATGCATGATGGACTCTCTTTCAGGTTGCTCGGCTTGAGGGAAGTTGTTGTTTCATATTCACCTCAAGGAGATGCCATGTACCATCGTCCCTTGTTAATTCGCTACAAGGGACAAGGACTGCTTCATCTCCATCCAAGCATATCTTCCAAGAGTGATTAAGCTCCATATCAGGCCTGCGTTGCGACACATCGTCATCCCCCCCTCCATTCAGCCCTGCAACACGTCTCTATCTCTCATTCTCACTCGTTCTCGCTCGCATAGGTACATATCTACTTTAGTACGTAGATATAGTGATCCTTCTAGCAACAAGCATTAGAGCCAAGTGAGCATAAGAATAGATTTGTGCGTGTATCCCCTGGATCGCCGCCCAAACCCTGCCTGCACAGCCACTGGAACAAATGTACTGGCCTTCCACGCAGCAGCCCATCCCCGAGTCCCCGGTCCAGAAAAGCCAAGATGTTTTCGGGATCCTGGGAAGAGGTTGGCTAGTAGTGGGGACGCATCTAAAACAAGGTCAATCAGTGCGCCAGAAGGCAGATCGATTGAATCATTGTTGTTTCAGGAGCGTTGATTTATTCACGCAGGACTCGGCAACAAGGACAACAAGTAATTGACTATACATGTTTAGGCTTTGCTCAGATCATCATCTATCTCCAACTTACACCGCCCCAGCCTTACACGCGGCCCACGATCCGTACATTCCCCACAATCCAAGGCTGTGCTGTGCTCTGCGTCTGATGCTGTGAGTGTGAGTGCTTGCGTGATGGGGGAACACCCGAGGGAACGAAACTCGCATGAAGGAGAACGATGCAATGCAGCTACGGGCCATGACATCAGTTTCAGCTGGCTCGTCCCCTTGGGTGACAGCACATCCCTCTTGTTTCTCCCTGCCCAAGGATCCTCGCAAGGCATACTCGGCCTTGTGGTGACGCGGTCCGGACCGGAGAAAAGAAGCTTAACGCTGTCCGATTTCCTAAACGGGCAAAAAGCTCACATGCGACATTGCAAGATGGACATGGGTGATACGCGATACGAAGGGCCCAAGACTTACGTGTTCCTGACAAAAGAGAGTCTTGTGCTAGGAATCACGGGCTTTGGTTATTTTACTTTACTTTTCTTTCTCTCGTTGGTGGGTTGGTGTTCTATGCGCCCTTGTTCAAGTCCAACTTGCCATCTCCGCCTCTGTTCGCATCTTGTCATTTCATACATGTTGAGCTTCAAGATGTTTTCATGGTAGTATATTGCCACTAAAAAATACCAATCATATCATATTGTTTCCATGCTTCTTTTTTCTATCCATCAAGAGTTGGGATTTCCGGCCCCAAGTGCCATCAAAACAGCAAAATAACACCAATAAAAACAACAGCCTTGGGGCTTCCAAAAACGCCTGTTCCCAGTGGTATCATGGTGCAAACTCTCTTTAATAATACACACATCTTTTGTCTTTCCTTCTTCAACAAATGAAATGGCTTTTAGTACAGTCTCGCGTTGAATTTCAAAAGTGTTTCTTGTTGCACCGAGGGTTGTTGTTTCAGTCTTCTTCGTCTTTTAAATGACATCGACACGCTCGTATCCGGAAGGTTTCAGCGCAGGCTTGGGAGGTTCTCGGTCCTTGAATTCGCTGACAAAGGGGTTCGGGTCGTCAGCTTGGTTGAGGTTGCCGAGTGTGTGGTTGACACCACGATGAACAGCCTCGTCGGCTCTAATGTATAGGATCAGGTCCTTCATGGTGCGGTGCTCCTCGGGCATTCTCCAATACTAGAATCAGACCAAGTCAGCACCACCTCAACTCTGGGCTTTATCGTTGGTGTTTCTCACCTGAATAGCAATGTCGGGAATGCGGAACTTGGGGTCGTTCCACTTGGGTAGGTTGCCGTCCTCGATCTCTTTGATGCAGCGGGTGTAGGTGTGGACGGCTTCTTCCTCGAGGTATCCAACGAATCGGTGGACAATCTTGGGCGAGATGAGGTACGAGACAAACAGACTGTTGAAGAAGACACCCTGGGCACCGATGATCATCATCTTCATGAACCAGCCAGGCTCGCACATCTTCATAAACGTCAGGAGGTGCATTCGCTCGTTATAGCTCTCTTCGAGAAGCGTTTCGATCCAACCGTTGTCTCGCTTCATGCGTCGAAGGCTGCCCAGGTGACGCAGCATGCCTCCAACCATGCCTGGAACTCCGGCGATACTCTCGAGAAAGATGAAACGCACCAACTTGGGCATGTAAGTCATTTGTCACCTCAGTCAAAAGGTTCAGGGAGTTGGAACATACCCATTGCGCCTCGGTAAGGGGCTTCTGTGCCACAATGGCAGTGGTCGGGTGCTTCTTATCGACCTGCTGTTCGCGATCCATGCCAGTGGCTTTATCCATGCACCACCTCGCTACCCGGACGATCTTCCATGCCATCCAGTCACCAAAGCCTCGGGGCTCTCGATGAGCCGGGACGACGGACACCATCTCCTCGTACGTGTGTCCGTGGTGAGGCCATGCGGGCTGTGTCTTCTGGATGTGTGGAGTCTCCTTGACGGGGAAGAAGTCACGGAGGTGAGTGGCAGGGGTTGATGAGAATAGCCGGTGTTGTTGAGATGCGACGCAGCCAGCTCGAAGGATAGCCGGGCATCCAAGGAGTGATGAGGAGGATGACGCAGTACGAGCGAAACCAAGTGCTGCAGCTTTGCCAAGCTGAGCAGCTTGCCTCGAGGCGTTTGCGTGCTGGAGCTGAGTAGAAAGCATTGAGATGGGAGAAGACTTGTCAAGGTCTTGAGTGGGAGTCGAGATATAGCAGATATCTGCTGGAGAGTGGCAACGACGATGATGATGATTGTTTGATACAGGACACAGCATGGGAAAGCCTTCTGCCTGACAAGGCACGGCCAAGTCTTTTATATAATTCCAGATGGTTCAGCATCTCCGGGGAGGTTCGCCCAGCGGATGGGCGGCGTCCCCATCCATACACCCCCTACGGCAAGGTCCATGACGAAGACAGACTCCCTCACAAGGGGACAGCGGGAGCAGGTATGAGCAGGATGCCTGTGCACCCAGCTGGGGTTGCTGACAATAGGCGATACGAGAGGCACGAAGATGGACCGGGAGAAAATCAAGGTGTGCGGCGTGTGCGGCATGCGGGTGATGGCCGCCGCAAAAATCGGGCCAAAAGCGAGTTTTTGTCATGGTGATGACTGCCCGCAGTTGGCCCAGACAAGCGCTGAGAGGCGCTGGAAATGCTGTCCAGAGACCTAAATCCAGACTCCGCCCAAGGTGTGGCATGGGCGGCACAAGGTTCACCGGCGGGCGGGCGCCAGGCGGGCTCCATGGCGGAGTTTGAAGTTGCTGGCGGCCACGTGAGAGAGCTCCGTCGGGAGTATTCGGAGGTTGGGGCTCTGCTCTCTGGCTTAGAAAGAAGGACTGCAGGATACGTAACAATTCACAATCCAGCAGCCGCTAAGACGAGGTACCCGACTCGTAGGTTTAATTTCTCTAGAAGCGAAGGTTTCTCCTGTTTCTGACTGATTCCCAGTAATCAGGCTCCCTGCTGTTTGGGGGCGCCAAGCTCGCTCCAGCGAGTCGGAAGAGATTGATATCTATCTCAACCTGGCCTCGCGCTCGCGCTTTGGTCTAGAAATGGCGAACATTACGGCCCTTTCGGGGTCCAGTGATTGGCGACTCGGTGAATCTGTGTCTTGAATATGGGTCACGGTTCGGGGTCGGGCATGGGCAGTCGGCGACTATGGGCCTCTTGTCACTTAGACACACGCCTCTTTTGATCCACGTGCCGTCGAGTCAGGGATTCAAATTTGATGATGGATCTGTTTATCTTTGAGGCAGGTTTAGCGAGACGTCAGGATGAGGAATCAATCAACATTCCCTCAATTTTTTAAAGACCAAGTTATCAGGTGATGTTCACGTCTTATACACCTAATTCCTTGAGGTGACAATGCTGATAGTCGACAAGGCAACACGAAACAGAGTCAGGACAGCCAGCTAGATGGTTTCTCTAATCACGATTCAACGCTTTGTCATTCAGGTGAGAGGGCAAGAAACTTCTCAAAAAGGAGCATGGGTGGAGTTGATTGACTCGGAGCCGCTCTTTAGTTACGGTTCTCTGGATGCACCAAGCACGATAGACCATGTCAGGAACATCCATGGACTAAGTTCATGGGTTAATGCTCAATCATGCACTGCACAGTTGAGCCAAAGTCAAAGAGCCAAACATCCTGTCATCGGCTGTAGTAACCACGATTAACCAAGACCACTCTCTGTCTGAACTAGATGCCTTCGTGTTACACCTGTTGTCATGCAGTTCGCGCGGGTGTAAGCATGCCCGTAGCTGAGCAGCTGGGTAACTGCCGGGTAGGTACGAGTCTAGACGCGACTCCACAGTACCTAGATGATGATGCCTGTGGCGCCAAGCCATGAATGCTGGGCTTCGCGGTATTTTGTGAGAGACTGAACGACATCACGGCTGAGAAAGATGCATGGATACCTTCGACCCCAAGATGACTCATGCCTGGAGGTGAGAGTACGACAGCGACTGCGCCATGTGAAAGGGTGAGCCGAATTCTCTCGGTAGTTCACGACTCGGTGGAGATGCAATGTGTATAGAAATAGAAAAGAATGTATAGGGCTGAGGAAGAATCAAGGGGAGATACCGGAATAGAGTCTTTCGCCATGTTTCGGAAATTCCAAATTGCTCGTGACCATGATGGCTGACGTCAAGCCCGTCTTGCATTTCCGCGCTGTCGCCGAGATGGGGGAGGGAAAAAAAAAGATTGATGAAATTCCCCCCCAAAATTGCCCCTCCTTCTGCCCCTCCATTCACCCATTTTAGGTGTAAGTCTTTGTGCCCAACCAGGAGATACACTTGAACGAAACTCGACTGTCGAGAGTCTATCCTTTGTCCAAAACCTTTAATTGTTGGCTCGATATCATCTTTGCTGAGCCTGATTCTTAGTCGACGCCAGTTAAAAACCCTGATTCAGACGCAGTCAGCGTCTTGCTTGTTCACAGTCTCCGAACGAGATCCGTCTTCGACCCGTTTTCGACCGGACTGACTTGTGACCGGCATCAAACACCCACCCACACACGCACACACAACGCGCACAAAACTTCTCTCCTTAACCACACTCGCTCGCGCACGCATCGAAACAGCTCTGAAAAACCACCAACTCTCTTCCACCAGACTTGACATCATGCCTCCTAAGAAGTGGGGTAAGGAATACCCCGTCCAAGCACATCGATACCCAGATCACCGTCACGTCTTATCGCGAGATGGGTTTTGCGGGGTCATGGACTCGATCCCTGCCTCGGCATCTGTGAAGGAACTCTTGGTCAACTGACGCTCGCTCGTGCAGACGACGAGGACAGCGACGACAGCAGCTCGTCCGGCTCCCCCCAAGTTGGCGCCGCCGCCGCCGCTCGCCGCAAGTTTGATGATGAGGAGGACGACAGCGATGTAAGTCTTTTCACATGGTGCCCTTCATGCCCCCCGTTCGTCGGCCTCTTCCGGTGTGACTGACCTGAGCCTTTCCGACTGTATAGGTCCTTGACTCGTGGGATGCCGCCGAAGACTCCGAGGTAGAGCGCGAGAAGGAGCGCAAGGCCGCCGAGGTCAAGGCCAAGGCTGCTGAAGCTGCTGCCGCCGCCAAAAAGCCCAAGGGTCAGCGCATTGCTGAGCACCAGGCCGATCGAGCTCGCCAGAAGGCCGATGCTGGCAATGTCCAGGTCATCGAGGAGACCGAGGCTGAACGACGAGAGCGACTCCGACGTACCGAGCAGGAGGCCGATCTCGCCCACGCCGCCGACATGTTTGGAGATATCGGCATCAGCGCCGGCCGTGCCAAGTCTCGTCCCGCCGCCGTTGTCATCGACTCCAAGGACCCCACCAACACCGTCGACATCTCAAAGCTGCCTCTCTTGCAACCCAAGACCAAGGCCCAGTTCGATACCCTCCGCACAACCCTGGCTCCCATCCTCTCGACCAACGCCAAGAATGCACACTACAGTCTCTTCCTCCAGGACTTCACCAAGGCCCTCGCCAAGGAGATGCCTAGCGAGCAGATCAAGAAACTCGCCAGCTCCATCACTGCCTTGGGCAATGAGAAGATGAGGGAAGAGAAGGCCGCCGACAAGGGCGGAAAGAAGACCAAGGCTGCCAAGACTAAGACGTCTCTTGTCACTGGCCGTGCTAATGCTGCCGACACGAGTGCGTACGACGACAACGACGACTTTGGAGAGTAAGTACTTGGCTCATGAGTCCAACAGATCCATGTTGCTGACATTTCCTCTCTAGTGATGACTTCATGTGAAGCGGTTTACATAGATCGTTTGAGGAGAGCTCCCACCTCCCACCCCGTTCCGCCGTTGCCAGGTCCGGGCTGTACATCTCTGGCCCTACCAGCGAGTTGGTCTTCTCACCCACCATAGCGAGGTTGCGGCGTGCCGCTGGAGTCCACATCTACATCACGGTGCTTAATGGCTTCGCCTCGAATCCATTCCGGGTGATCGGATAGGACAGGGGCAGTAGAGCGAGGGCGGCGGACCAGAATAGGGAGGAGTAGAAGCAACTGATGTACGGAGGGAGATGAGGGGTCAGGAGGGGCGTCTGAGACTCGATTGGAATGATAGCGAACACGCTTGGAGGTAGCATTTGTCCTCAGTCGTAGACGAGTTACTTTGCGTGGGCTCATTAGAAGGAACATCGTTTGAACTGCATGGGCATCCAAGCCAAGGGTGCCTGCCTGGATTTACAAAAAAGCGGGAGAGGGGAGTTAGACAATAACATATCGCATTCGAAGAATCTAGCAAATATCGTGCAGCTCATACATCATTTCCATTCGTATACAAATGCCTAGGTAGTTGTGCTAGGTGGTTTTTCTTTGATGAACATGCCGGCATGGCAGGGGTATCTCATCAGCCGTCCATGACCTTTTCCTCCCACGAGAGATTAATGCAGAGGAGAATCATAGGACGCGTCTTCCTGTTCATTCATCGTGCCAAACCCAATAACGCCCAAAATCAGCCCCGTCCAACGCCATACCTTGTCTTTCCCTATACATTTATCGTCCAGTTCCAATGAGACACTTGAGATATACAGCATCGCACATGTTCTCCTTGTCGACGAAATGCTCACTCCAAGAGCTGGAGAAATGAGTAATAAAAAGAGTAGAGTGGGTGAGCAGTGCCACAAGGCTCAGACTACGTTGCCCGCCATGCCCATAAAGAGGGCATGGACAGCAAGAGACAGAGTCCAGAATCCAACCTTTTTGAACCGTCGGACACGGCTCTGCTGGTTCTCGACGTCCCGTGCGAAGGCGTCGTAGGTCTCGGCAGACATGTCGTTCATGAGTCCGCAGTCAAAGACGGACCAGCTGCCGTCAAAGTCACTGGCGCGCTTGACAATGCGACAGCTGATGGGGATGTACGTCTTCTTGGCGTTGATGTAGGCGACGATGGGCCGCACCAATGTCTGGTTCACATACGACATGTCCTTGGTGAACAGAGGCACAGCTGCTTTAACATCGTTGAGATGGATTCGGAGATCCATAATCAGGTAACGGCGCTCGTCTTCACCTGCCTGCGTTTCCTCGGTCGCAATATCGTCGTGAATGTTCCCGGCCGAGTCCGAGAGATGCCCCGATGTGAGGAGTGCAGGGCCCTGCTCACTGACGTTGCGCAGGAAACGGTGCCGATTGGAGATGACCACCTCTTCTAGTTGGTCGTAAAAGTCGGCCATGACCTTGGTGATGCTCTCATCAGAGTCAGCCGGGAACATGACATCAGCTACGATGTCGACGTTTCCTTCATAGATCCACCCAAAAGGTCCTTCAACACCACGGTTGAGATGATCGATCTTCAAGCCATCAATTCGGAGTCTGCTGAATTTCTTCCACGCTTTGGGGTCACCGAACCCAAGTAACGACCCAGGATCCCCATTACCACTGGGAATAATGCCATGAACCTGTCGCGGGTGGATTGTGAACAATGAACCGTCAAAAGATCCTGACATGTGGTTGGCCGAGAGAAAGTCGTAGAATAGCCATTGCTTTCGAAGTTGGGGCAATTCGCATGAGAAGATGCTGACGGAGAACGGCCGGAATCCACCAGGTTGGTGAACCGTCAGCAGGAGGTCTTCCATCTTGAACTTTTCGATCTCGAAGTCTCCTGGCTCGTGCTTATGACGATATGACAAGGGGTCGATTTCCTCAATTGGCCAAGTCACCGAAGTCCGATCAATGACACCCCGAACGCCTTTAATTTCGACATCTTTGAGGAGCCCTTTGCCGTTCCACCAATTCAGGAAGGATAAGGTGACGTTGACGGTTGAGAACGTGACATCGAATTGGGTGTAATTCCCATCGTCTTCGTCCTCAGACGCCTTCTCCAGGCTGGCCTGTCGACCAGCAGCAGCTTCGGCAGCGGCATCTGACGAGCCCTTGCTCACGGACGAGACGCTGCCCTGTCCGGGGCGTCGAGACACAAACACATTGCGGAAAGAGATGACGCCGTCTCGCCATTTTGGAACGATGGCCGACTCAAAGACAACAGAGACGCCTGCGGATTGTGTAATGTAGTCGCCCACCCATTGAGCCAATGTTTCTGGATGTCGTCAGTAGACAGTTCGGTAATATTCAAGAAGATCATCATACCTTGAGCAAAGACGGTATTAATCGACAAGATGATGAGGGAGAAAAAGGTGGTTGTCCCCAAGAGAATCCAGACAAGATGACCGAACAAGAACCATGAAACAAATGCCCCCCATTCGTCAATATTCCAGGGTCTCATGCTTCGGATCGAAACCCACTTCAGCCTCACTTTGAGCCGATCCCAAAAGCCATTGGCGGCGTCAAGCAGCTCCTCTTTGGTTGGCCGGTGGGGCATCTTCGGTAGGTGTAGATAATTGGACATGTAAGAGGCGATTGACTCGGAATCGGCATCTGTAGTGTTGGGTTTTCCATGTTCGGGAGGTTGTTTCAATGAATCCTTGCCCGTTTCGTTTAGCGTTGACGTTTTGACCCTCTTTAGATCTTCCGTAGTTTTGGCCTGCCTGTGTGAAGTATCTGTGATTTCTTTGCCGCAAGAGCATCTGGGGCCTTTCCCGCCACTACTGCCACTGTAAAACCTTTGTTGCCACGGCCTCGATGACCACGTCGGCGTGCATTGTGTATTGTGTAATGCATATCGGGTTGCGAGCGGGGAGTTTATGCGCTCGGCGCAAGGATTCCGAGGGGCGACAGGATAGTGCAAGGACGTCACCCGCACATTGGCCGCGCTCTTGTAGGGGATTCGATCGAACGGTTGCCATGACCGCTGGCTATGAACGAGCCGAAAAGTCGAGGGAGTGACCAAGGACGGTGATGGGGGCCATCTTGGACCAGCTTCTGTAAAAATACGCCGAGCGAGCGGTATTGAGCAGGATGTGATTGGAGAAGAACTGGTGATGGAGATGCTAAAGATGCGCCCGATCGGAGAGGAGGGAATGCCCTTAGCCATCATTCCAGCACATGGTGCCTGCCTCGTGGACAATATGACACCGAGAGCGTGGAGAGGAGCAGATATGGAGGTGGAAAGATTTGGGAGCGGGAGTGAGGTGCAACGAGGAGATGGAGTCGGTGTTAGCAGCTGATTCCGTCACAGCAGAGGTAATGCACCTTGATTTCTCGGGCGGAAAAGTGGATGACGCGCCTTTGCCGTTGGAGTGGCCGGGCTAATCCAGTCCAATCGATAAGCCGCGATAAGCCACACAAATTTTTGATCGGTGTGGTTTGAAAGTCCAAAGGGCCGCCCCCACCAAAACGAACTTCAATACCCTCTGAACTGAGCCTGACCTCGACGTTTTTCTCGTGCGATCCCAGTGTCCGAGAAATAATTTCGAGCGCACACAGAGTATCGAGCTGGTTCTTCTTCGCCAGACACACTCCAAGATCTGCCAAAATGCCTGCGCCGACCGCGTTGAAGAAGGCAGAGGATGCCCCGCTCGCCACAGATATTCCTCTCCCAGCCGCAGGTAGGAAAAAAATTGTAGAGCTGCAAAATTCATACCGGACACCATCTGACATTTGTATAGAAAACGATGAGGAGTTCCTATTAGACGCGCCCGACCCCCTGCCTGCCGATTCGAATGCGGTCGTGCCCGTGGAGGAGGACAACGAGGATGGGATGGCTATTGACGAGGAGGGACGTCCTCGATTTGCACCGGCCAGGGATATTGTGAGACATCCACGGTTCTGATTGAGAAAATATGCTTCTAACCTTCCCTAGGACCCCGTCACCAGGGTTGAGACTCGCAAGATTCCCATTCCTCCTCACCGAATGACGCCTCTAAAACAATCCTGGCCCTCCATCTACCCGCCTCTTGTCGAGCACCTGAAGCTGCAATGCCGAATGAACATCAAGCGAAAGACAGTGGAGCTGAGGACATCAAAGCACACCACCGACTCAGGAGCGTTGCAGAAGGGAGAAGACTTTGTCAAGGCTTTCACGCTGGGCTTCGACGTGGACGACGCCATCGCGCTGCTCCGGCTTGACGACCTGTACATCGAAACATTCGAGATCAAGGACGTGCGAACGATGCACGGCGACAGCCAGGCCCGTGCCATCGGACGAATTGCCGGCAAGGACGGAAAGACCAAGTTCGCCATCGAGAATGCTAGCCGAACCCGAATCGTGCTGGCAGATTCCAAAATTCACATTCTAGGCGGATTCAAGAACATTCATATTGCCCGGGAGTCGGTTGTGAGCCTGATTCTCGGAAAGCCACCGGGCAAGGTGTACGGCAACCTCCGAACGGTTGCGGCGAGAATGAAGGAGCGCTTCTAGGACGAAGCCAACCATAGACTTGGGTTGCTACAAAAGGCGTTTCGGGCGGGCAGCATTATGATCTTGAATTACATGAGCAAGGGTTACGCACTCAAAACAAGAGGCTGGCATGTCATGTCGATAACGATGAATACTTGAGAGATGAATCGATTTGATGTTTCGTGGATACCCCCACATGAGGACCGTCAATGCGAGACGAGGCGAGGCGAGATGATGCGAGGCAAGGCAACGCAAGGCAACGCAAGGGGAGGCCAACCGAGAGGCGCGCGCGTACTCTAACAAGACACCCACGGGCCAACGACGCACGATCGTGCCGGAGGAAGAGTTGTCAGTTCATGTTTGATACACAGCAGTAATACCGCTTTCAAATATCAACCCATGTTGTCGGCCTGCACGCATCCAGACACTGACGCCCACACAAACACGAGGAGGGCTCGGGTCTCTTGTTGGCTGCAGCTCCTCATGAGAGCTGATAGGCACGGACTCGCATCACTCCATCCCGCATCCATGTCTATCAGAACATGCAAAAAAACATCGACCGACTTTCATGCCCTGACCGACAATTTGAAGACAGCGTCTTTAGAACGAGGCCCGAAGGAGGCGCAACATGGTTGGGCCTGGCACTGGCTAGCACTCTGTGCCTCACTAGCTAGGGAGGTAGGCAAAGCATGTCCTGTGTATGTATGCAGCCTCCCGGGATTGCGGAGGCGCGTCTCCCATTGCACCTTGTTGACTTTGGATTCCGATCGGGACGGGCATTGTCCAACCGGAAGCCGTCCTTGAGCCGGCACGGAGGAGACCTGGGCCACGATTGCGGCGGCGGACGACGGGCACGATGGATTCATGCCCGCGCACGCCCGCGGTTCCGGGAATCAACGGGAGTGCGTCAAGACAACGACGGGAAGTAGGTAGGATGTAGGTAATCGGCTACGTGGGGATGCATGTCAAATAGTGGACATTGGAGGGAGGGCTGCGGTCTCGTCATGGCCCGAAAGCAAAAGTGGCAGATTTGGTTCACATCTTTTCTTTCTTGGCCGCTCGGTCTCGGCGCGGCGCTGCGTCGGCGGGCCGTTTTGCGTCTAAGGCCAGCGAAGAGGTGATTTCAATGTCCTAACAACGATACCCGTACGTACAATGATATGCTCATGATGATGATCCATGTCCCTTGGCCGGACCCTGGCTGTCTTGCCGACCATCCATCCATCTCCAAAAAAGGGTTGAGCCATGAACCATTGGCTGCTTGCCAGTGGGATGGGATAGTCTTTAGCGGGGTACCTTGATCTGGGCGATGTGAAGCCATATGGATCCCCTTGATCCTTTTTTTCTCTTTGCCTTGCCAGGGTCTCTCAAGCCACCGGTGGACCGCCAGGGGGTAGGTAGGTGAGTGCCCCTCCACGCCTCTAGAACCTCGTCTGAAAGGGCCCAGTGTGAGATTGTGAGATCATTTTCACCCCTCCATCGAGCTTGCTGCCCCACCCTTGTTTGGTGAGAGGCTGTCCGTGCCAGTAGGAGGAGGAGGGATGGCGAAGGCGAGGACGGGGACTACGTACATCGGTACTGTACGTAGGTAGGTAGGTAGGTAGGTATCCAAAGTACTGTACTGTAGCAACAGGGCAGCTTTCGTGTCGGCCGTTTACTGGGCTCGACTGCCTTCCTCTCGATTCCAATCCCTTCATAAACACCTGGAACCTCCCCCTCATCTTTTTTCTTCCTTCCTCCTCCTCCTCATTCCTCTTCACCTTGACCCTTCACGCACCAGAGTAGCCTCTTTGCACGTGGTTTCTGGTCTTCTACCTCTCTCTGCCCACTATTCTCTTTTCTATACCCAAGGTGAGCTAGACCTCCAGCTAGATACCCAGCTCTTGCTGCCCCTCCTTCTGCACACCTCAGCAACCAGCTCTGCTCCCCCTCAACCCCTCCGCCCACCACCCCTCCCTCACCGATCGAACCCCACCAAACAGGAGCTGGCTGGCTTGGTTGTGATGAGCAACACCAAACACTGTTGAGGCATATTCCAACCATTCGCCGTTTGCACGGGCCGTTTGCAATTGGTGCCAGTCAGCAGAAAAACGTCCACTCTTTGCCAGCACTTTTCTCCCCTTCTCTCCTCTTCTTTTCCCAATCTTCGACTCTCTTCTTTAACCTTTTCATCCTCGCTCAACCACGCCCAAACTTTGTACTGATACGTCAGCTCATACAGAATACATCACACCACTTTCACAATGGCCATCACCAAGGTCTTCGCCCGCTCCGTCTACGACTCCCGTGGCAACCCCACCGTCGAGGTTGACGTCGTTACCGAGACCGGCCTCCACCGGGCCATCGTTCCCTCCGGTGCCTCTACCGGTTCGTCCCGACCCTCCTCTGTCTCTCATGATATGCTCCCGCTAAGTTTCCGATCTTCTAGGCCAGCACGAGGCTTGCGAGCTCCGAGATGGCGACAAGTCCAAGTGGGGCGGCAAGGGTGTCACCAAGGCTGTCGAGAACGTCAACACCGTCATTGCTCCCGCTCTGATCGAGAAGGCCCTTGACGTCAAGGACCAGTCCGCTGTCGATGCCTTCCTGAACGAGCTCGACGGCACCCCCAACAAGACCAAGCTTGGTGCCAATGCCATTCTTGGTGTCTCCCTGGCCGTCGCCAAGGCCGGTGCTGCTGAGAAAGTGAGTAAAGGATAGATCCTCTCTGCCTCGCATGCCTCGAGCTAATAAAATTCCACAGGGCGTTCCTCTGTACGCTCACGTTTCCGACCTTGCTGGAACCAAGAAGCCCTATGTCCTTCCCGTTCCCTTCATGAACGTCCTCAACGGCGGGTAAGTTCGGTGGCCCTGTGTGTCTAATTGTGTCAACTAATCATGCCTGTCAGCTCCCACGCTGGTGGCCGTCTTGCCTTCCAGGAGTTCATGATTGTCCCCACGTAAGTGCTTCAACGCTTCATCCGTATGACCCAACTTTTCTAACATCATTGCAGTGACGCTCCCTCTTTCACTGAGGCCATGCGCCAGGGTGCTGAGGTCTACCAGGCCCTCAAGGGTCTGGCCAAGAAGCGATATGGCCAGTCCGCTGGCAACGTCGGTGATGAGGGTGGTGTCGCCCCCGATATCCAGACTGCCGAGGAGGCCCTCGAGCTCATCACCGATGCCATTGAGCAGGTCGGCTACACCGGCCAGATCAAGATCGCCATGGATGTTGCCTCCAGCGAGTTCTACAAGACCGAGGAAAAGAAGTACGATCTTGACTTCAAGAACCCCGAGAGCGACCCCACCAAGTGGCTCACCTACGAGGAGCTCGCCAACCTCTACTCTGAGCTCAGCAAGAAGTACCCCATCGTCTCCATCGAGGACCCCTTCGCCGAGGACGACTGGGAGGCCTGGAGCTACTTCTCCAAGACCCAGGACATCCAGATTGTTGGTGATGACCTGACTGTCACCAACCCTCTCCGCATCAAGAAGGCCATTGAGCTCAAGTCTTGCAACGCTCTCCTCCTCAAGGTCAACCAGATCGGTACCCTGACCGAGTCCATCCAGGCCGCCAAGGACTCGTACGCCGACGGCTGGGGTGTCATGGTCTCTCACCGATCTGGTGAGACTGAGGATGTCACCATCGCTGACATTGCTGTCGGTCTCCGTGCTGGCGAGATCAAGACTGGTGCCCCCGCCCGATCTGAGCGTCTCGCCAAGCTCAACCAGATCCTCCGAATTGAGGAGGAGCTCGGTGACCAGGCTATCTACGCCGGTGCCAACTTCCGCAAGTCCGTTGAGCTGTAATGGGGTTCGACTTGTGTGAATTAAAAAAGCCTTGTGATGATGATGATGCCTTTGGGTCCTTGGCCGAGAGCTCACGGGACCATATACCAGGATGGCAAAATTGAAAGTAATAGAGGCCAAAAAGAAGTAAAATTAGGTTCGTCAATAAATAAAAGTATTGATTGAAGTTCAATGATTGTGCTCTTGTCCTTGTACCACAAAATCTCGATTGATGGTCTCGCAGTGTAGTTGAAATGGCTTAATAAGATCATCTCGACGAGATCATTTTTCGTGTCCAGGGCTCCTGCGTGTCTGTACCTGACTGAGGCTGATTGTGGCTGGAAAGCCATAAGGCTGCCAAAGCCATATGTGGCTGTTTCTAGGGCAACCAAGCCATTTGGGGTTAGATAACATCAACACTACGACCTGGAGGGGCACTCACACCGTTCACTCCTTATCAACAACAACATCGCCGATTTTGAGAGACGTTCACCTAAAGTCGAGCGCCTCACTTGAGGAGATACTAACCCACCATGTCAGCCTCAGAAGATCTCATCAACTTCGACTTGATCGAAGGACAAAAAGAAAACATCCAGTCTTTGCCCGGCGGCCGTTCAGCAAAGAAACTCGCTGAGCTCTACTCGTCGTCGCCCCTACAAAAGCTGTCAACACCAACGCCTTCCGACACGCGCAATGTAAACGACTGTATTCGCGCGGAATTTGAGGCCGAGGTAGAAAATCTCGCCGAGTCAGACGACCCCCTCGATGTCTTCGAGCGTTACGTGCGATGGACGTTTGACGCATACCCTTCCGCGCAAGCAACACCACAGTCGCAGCTTCATACTCTTCTCGAGCGCGCGACCAAGGCCTTTATTGGATCAGCGCAGTACAAGAATGATCCTCGATACCTCAAGCTGTGGGTGCACTACATCCACTTCTTCTCCGAAGCCCCGCGCGAAACATATATGTTCTTGTCGCGACACGGCATCGGGGAGTCCCTGGCGCTGTTCTACGAAGAGTATGCCGCCTGGCTTGAGGGCGCTGGGCGATGGGCTCAGGCTGAGGAAGTCTACAAGCTGGGTATCGAGCGCGAGGCTCGACCAGTTCCGCGACTCATGCGCAAGTTCAAGGAGTTTGAGGAGCGGGTAGCTCAGCAGCCAGGGGTCATGGATGAGCCCTCATCTCCAGCCTTACCCACTGTTCGACCAGCTCTGGCCGCCAAGGTCGATCCTTTTGCAGCAGCCCGAGCAGCCGATCCCCAGGCACCTCGACCAACAAGCGGCGGATCATCCAAACCTGCCAAGTCCAAGCTCGCGATCTTCTCCGACACCGATTCTCAACCATCTGCCATGGCCTCAAGGGGCACTGGCTCGAAAGGCTGGGATACCATTGGTTCACTAGCGGACCGCAAGAAGGAGAATGTGATGGAGGCAAAGCCCTGGGTCGGTGAAACTCTCCAGGCTGGCGGAAAGAAGAGTGCTGCTCCCAAGATGTCGGTATTTAGGGATCTGGTAAGTTCCTCTCTCTTTGCCTGAATCGCCCACATGTGTTGATGGTCATAGGACTAATGTATGTTTATATCTGGCGTCGGTTTAATAGTCTCTTTCGCAAATACAGAATATTGTTGTTGTCCCTTCACAACATCAAATCTCACTCCATCCCCAAACGGGGAAAAAGGAGCGTGTTTTCGTTGACCTAGCTGCCATCTACCCAACACCAGAGGAAGTTGGCACTGAGCTCAGCTTCGAGGAGATCATGGCAGCCAACCGAGGCTGGCTTGATCAGAGCTGGGAAGAGGAGTTCATGGACGAGAATCTCGTCCCTGAGCCCGTAGTCCCCCTCCAGGAGATTGAAGAGATTAGCAAAGGAGTAGGGGAGAAGCTGCTTATTCATCAGGATCCTGTTGACAAGCTGGTCATCCACAAAGATAACGTGCAGTATGACGAGAATGGCAGAGTGATCGAGCAGCCCCGAGGACCACGCGGGGGTAAGAAGAAGAAGGTGATTGAAGTAAACGAGACTCAGATCAGTAAGTCATTCCGCAACACAACTTGGCTATGACTTTCTAACCATTGCCGTAGTCAAAGCGAAGCTTGATTCGCCGTCCAGGCCCAAGCTAAAGAAGAAGAATACTTCGGAGCCCACAATGACAATTCATACCAAGGCTGCCACTGACGATATCTACGACATTTTTAACGCGCCATTGAAACCCGCTGGCCACCAGGATGAAGAGAGCGGTGATGAAGATGATTATGAGAGCGACGATAACTACACGACTGACGTAGAGAGCACTGGAACAACTAGGCAGATTGAGCCTAGTGAGGCCGGTGATGATGAAACGACTGATGTGAAAAGCGTCAGTGAATGGTCTGACTTCTCGACACGAAGACACATCCCCAATATCAACGGAGAGGGTGATGAGGAAGATGAAGAGGAGGGAGAACGTAATGACACACAGGTATCCGATTTGATAGACACAGGCGTTCCAGAGCCAGAACAGGAACCATCCGAGGCTCTCGAAAACTCAGTTCATCAAGACCGGACTGAGAACGTTGAGGGAGAAGAAGAAGATGTCGAGGAGCTCGAAACTCCTGTGACGGAAGAGTTTCCTCCCATGTCACGCACAGTCTTCATCCCTATTCCCCCTGAAGACTACGAGCCACCGACTCGGCCATATAGGGATCCGGCCGAAGTGGCTAACAACCGACTACCCTTCATGACACCCATCACGGAAAGGACAGAGGTTTCTCTGGACGTGACAGTGGAGCGCAATGAGTACAAGACGCCGTGCAAGAGGGATGCATCAACACCAATTGATGAGGAGGATGGCTCAGACCTTGAGCCTCTGAGCAGTCCACTACGAGAGATGGTGAATGAGGCACGCCCTGCGCCCAAGTTGTCGGCGCCTTTGGCTCCTAAATCTGCTGGGCCCCTAGGAAAAGCAATTCCTTCGAAACCGCTTCCTCCCAAAGGCCCTATCATCAAGGACGCCCAATGCAACCCTGTTGATGAGATAGTTCGTTCCGAGATCATCGCCAAGATGCTGCCACCACTGAACTCGTATTCTGGGTTCTACGATCACCGACAGGAGAAGTATGAAAGGGGCGGCGAGATCCGCAAGTTTGCAAAAGCCCTTGCCAAGGCCAACAAGTCGGGCGACAGGACCGGTCCAATTGCTACCCCGGTCGTTATTGAGTTCCCTGACACCCAGTCTACATACACGGTAAAGAAGGAACTTGGAGCCGGAGCTTTTGCACCAGTCTATCTCGTTGAAAACTCAGCGCCGGAGGGCGACGAGAATGATGAGAATGCCATCCCTACCATGGGTAAGGGCGCCTTCGCGGTTAGCCACCGCAGCGAGATTGAGGCGCTCAAGATGGAGACGCCCCCTACTCCATGGGAGTTCCATATGATGCGACTGGCTCATACTCGCCTGGGTCCGCAGCACCGGGCCTCGGCGTCGCTGTCCTACGCGCACGAGATGCACCTGTACCAAGATGAGGCGTTCCTCTTCCTGCCCTACCACCCTCATGGCACTCTGCTCGACGTGGTCAACTTCTTCCGAGCTGAGACATCTGCCGTCATGGACGAGCAGCTGGCCATGTTCTTTACCATTGAACTCTTGCGCTCAGTCGAGGCCCTCCATTCCAAGAGTGTTATGCATGGCGACCTCAAAGCCGACAACTGCCTCTTGCGCCTGGACACGCTACTCGGCGATGAGCCCTTGGCGAGCCAGTGGAAGCCCGACGGCAGTGGTGGATGGTCGTCACGCGGTGTGACGCTCATCGACTTTGGACGCGGCATCGATATGCGCGCTTTCGTGCCCGAGGTCGAGTTCATCGCCGACTGGAAGACGAGCGCCCAGGACTGCGCCGAGATGCGTGAGGGCCGACCGTGGACGTGGCAGATCGACTACCACGGCCTCGCCGGCACAATCCACACGCTTCTCTTCGGCAAGTACATCGAGACAGTGCGGTGCGACCAGGGCGGGCTTGGCAAGTCTGGCCGAAGGTACAAGATTCGCGAGAGTCTCAAGCGGTACTGGCAGACAGACCTCTGGGCTGACTGCTTTGAGCTGCTGCTCAACCCAGGAGCTGCTGCGGCCGCGGGTGGCGAAGAGGGCGGCAAGATGCCCGTACTCAAGTCAATGAAGAGCGTCAGAGAGCGCATGGAGACCTGGTTGGAGTCCAACTGCGAGAGGGGAGTTGGGCTGAAGAGTTTGATGGGCAAGCTTGAGGCGGCGTTCGGAAAGAACCGCAAGTAGAGATGATTGACGGTCTGTCTTGTTGTTGCTGTTGCTGCTGCTGTTTCTTTCATGGCGCGGTTCTTGAGAAGTATTTCTCGTTGGCATGGCCTGGCGTTGGCATTGGGATAGACACGGAGGGAGACGAAGGGGAGTTGTCGTTGGCTCCGAGTTTCGTCTCGGATATTTTACGTTGGCTGTTGTGTTTTGAGATGCTTAGTACGTGTTATGATAAGAATACCCGTTTATTCAGATACTAGATCCTTATAATACATTTCACATGCTACTTGTGATTTAGGCATGCAAGTATTTCAGCCAAGTCCTAGACAAAGTGCAAAGGGTAGGTAGTTATTCCGCTGCATTACTGGCCTAGTGCTCATACTTACATCCATATATATTATACATTTATTCACAACACGGCACATCATTACCCTTCCAGACTCGTTCCTCAGTCGCTCTCATCATCCGTATCAACCTTCTTCTTCTTCTTTCCCCTCGTCCCCTTCTTAGCATCCTTGGCCGTCTTGCGATCGACCTGGTCCTGTATCTTGTTCCGTTCCGGCTCTCCCTTGGCCTGCAGCTCCTCCTCCAGCTGCTTGAACTCGTCACTCTCACCGTCCATGCCCACGAGCCGCTCTAGGAGCTTGATCTCATCGGCCCATATCTGCTTGTCCTCTACAGACTTGCCGTCGGGCCCTTTGCGGTCGATAGGCGTCTCGAGCACCATGGGCATGCCAGCGAAGGGCTCGTGATTCATGATGCTGTGGAAGGCTCGCAGACCGAGGAAGCCAGTGCCGATGTTGGCATGGAGGTCGCGGTTGGAGTTCAAGGGGGCTTTGCTATCGTTTACTGCGGCGATTATCATTAGTGCTGCCAGATGTGAGAGGTTGGGGGGAAATAAGACATACGGTGGAAGGCCTTGAGGTACTTGTGGCCGACAATATCGTTAAACGAGTCAACCGTCTTCTTGAATGCCTCCGGTGTCCGCATGTCGTAGCCGGCAGCAAAGGCGTGGCAAGTATCAATGCACACACCAACTCGTTCCTTGTCCTCGACCAAGGCGATAATGTCTCTCAGATCCTCCCAGGTCGATCCAACAACGTTGCCACTCCCTGCCATATTCTCCAGCACCGTCACCACCGTCTTGGTAGCCTTGTGGGACTTGTTCAGTTGTGCTGCAATCCGCCCAATGGCCGCGGCCTTGGTGTCACCGCCCGTGGAGCCAGGATGAAAGTTGTACAGACGAATTCCCAGCTGCTCACATCGGGTGAGGTCATCTACAAATGATGTGTACGCCTGGTTCGCCTTTTCCTTGTCCGCCTGTGCGAGGTTGACGAGGTACGAGCCATGGGGCAGGGCGTGCTCGGCGGCGCTATAGCTATGGTCTTTGCAGAGAGAGATGAACTGGTTCTTGGCCTCGGGATCGAGGGGAGGGTTTGTCCATTTACGCTGCGACTTGAGAAAGAGGGCAAAGGCGTTGGCGCCGATGTGCACGGCGTTGGTAACTGAGTTTTGTACTCCTTTTCACACGATCGATTGGGTCAGCGCATAGTTCTAGAGAGAGGGCGTGCTCGAGTGCGAACCTCCTGCGGCGCTGACGTGGGCACCAATGTGCATGGCAGGCTTGAGCGAAGAGACAGCCGTCCGGTCTGCGATGGGCACGGCATCTTCGCCCTTGGCCTTGGTCTTGCGCTTCTTGGTCGTCTTTGTCGTCGGAGCTGGTGCCTCGTTCTCCGGTTCAGGTTCGGCCTTTCGTTTGGCCGCGGCTTTTGCAATAGTGCCTTTGGTCTTCTCGATCGCTTTGGTCGCAGCAGCGACGGCCTTGGTCGCTTTGGGCATGTCGTCGCTGTCGTGATCTTCGTCGTAGCTGACTGCCTGTCTTTTGCGCAGCGAAGTGCGAGGCATTGTAAGCAAACCGAGCTGAACCGATGATCGCAGACACGGCGAGTATCGTAGTATCAACAATGGCTCTTCAATGATGATGAAGCAATTGGCCAAGTTGACCGTTTCGAGGCGTTGCTCGGAAAAGGAAATCAGCACGGGGTTGCATACTGTGTGACGCGATTGACGCGCTGCGCCCTTCAGCGCTCAGGCGCGAGATCATGTGACCATCCTCAGTCAGATGCTTCCTGAAAGTCAACTTGCGCCTGGGTACTCAGAAATATTGCCCGCCAGTATTGTTTGTCGGAACATCTACTCAGTATACATATAATATACTCCACTCGTAAAACCATCATACGGAAACTCCTAAAGGAACTTGATATAAGAAGAAGCTGCATGAGACTATGTATGTACCCAGAAGTTAACCGCCTTTTCCATTACCCTACCCAGCCATATTAAAACAGTTCGTTTGAAACACTGAAACATGCTGAACCTGTTTCCCTAATCGTAGCGGGGCCTAGGCAAAAATCTCCATCTCAGCCTTGCGATCCGCCGAAAAGTGATCCTTGTATGCCTGCCACAGCTTTTCAATCTCCCGTATATAACGCTCGTGTAGCTCATCGATATCCTCCTGCGCCGGCTGTGGCCCGTGGGGCCTCTCCACTCGGATCGGCCGTCCAACAACAATGTTGACAGGTCGGCGATACGGCATGAGTCCAACGTCATAGTTGAGCACGCCTCTGCCGTGGAGAGCTGGCACGGTGAACTTGAAGACCTTGAGGAAGATCATCTGCATCTTGTGGACGATTGGGTGCGTCTTGGGGCTCAATTGGTCGTACAGATCATTCTCACCGAAACCGATAACGGGTACTAGGTCAGCCCCTGTGCGAAGCGCCATCTTAACAAAGCCCTTGCGCCCCTTGAGGATCAGGCGAAGGGTTCCCGGTTGAGCCTCGAGCGACTCTCGGGCACCCCCGACAACAATGGTGACAGCACGGCCTTGGCCGTCATTCTTAGGGCCGCCCTTGGTCAAAATGTTCCATATAGACTCCTTCGACACGGACTGGAGGCCCATCCACAGGATCCAGTCACGGTTGAATGGGAGGCGGAAGTTGGAATCAAGAGTAAGCAGTGTGTTAGTGATGCCGGGGAACAGCTCCGAGAAACCCAGGGCGTTCGTCGCAAAGGCTCCCCAGGCTCCATGAGAGATGATTCCATGGGGGTGGTATCCAAAGATGTACTTCCGGTCAGCGGGCAGGTCGTGAGTTTTATGCAGCTTCATCGGGAAGTATCCAGTGAAGAGCTTCCACAGCCGCAAGCTGCGGAACCATTCAGAGCGGTACGACAGGCGTCCGTTGGTGGCCGTAGTGGACAGGGTGAGGTGGATAAGGTAAGGAACAAGAATGGGCCAGGCAAGAGGATTGGCACAGATCAGCCAGAAGATAGAGACAAAGAGGATAATGGACATGCAGTGGAAGAGCACCGCACCAGTCTGCAATCGCCGGGCCATGGGTACACGCAGAGGCGCAAAACGGATGCCTCCTGCACGCCAGCTCGCTCGATCACGATCCTGCTGCGACTGTGCAATGATGGGCAGCTTTGGATAAGACCAATCATCATCATCTCTGGTGTCCTTTTCATCCTTGTCTGCAACGACTGCCGCATAGCTCTTGGTTGCCCCGTTCGAGGGAGACAGAGTCAAGTCATCGAATTCGCCATTGCTAGTAGAGATGCTCGATTCAAAGTCTCGTTCCAGCATCTCGGGCCTCTCGAGGCGATCCTACAGACAATTTGTCAGTCCAGAAGCTCCAATACAGAGACAATATATCAGTCATTGCATACGGTATCGGGGCCAGCATCCTCCTTCTGCTGCTCCGGCTGCTCCGGCTCGGTCGGTAGCTCGGGCTCTGGATTGGGGATGGTCGTCACTTTTTTATTCGTCTCAATTGATTCGACACCTTCGATACCGTTAGCATTCTGATCTGAGGTGGACAGCGGGTGTTCAATGCGAGCGACAGAGTTGAGGCACTCGGCGCCAGCCTGAAGCTTGCGCAACGCCCTTGCATCATGATCCGATGTGTGAGCGTTCCTCCATCTTCCCACAGTGCGGCGCGCACAGGACACACCGGAGATATGCAACAAGAGGACGGGCGGGAACTCACCATTCTCAACCGGAACACTGCCCTCAGCCTCGGGGCTCGCCATGGTAGCTGTCGTCTGCGTCGGGATGGGTAGATCCCTTGGGATGGAGGGGTCGAGCTGGTGAAGGGCTACGTCAAAGCACTGGTGAATGGATGGATGAGCTGTGAGCTGTCTGCACCCAAGCACAGCCACGTCACAACAAGAAGCAAAGGAACGACAAGAAAAATAGTAGCAAGAAAAAAGCAGGAAAGGATGTCCAGATGCGGTGGAATCGCCTGGGCGCCCTCACATAATCTCTTGGATGGAAGAGTGTGGGCCAGTCTCATACTCATCTACTCCGTATTCCAGGAGCGATGCAGATAGAGTAATGACGTCGCCCAGTGACTTGGGTCAGCTTCGGCACGTGAAATCAGAAGCTTCTATCCCCATCCGGCAAGGTACAAGCTCCGCGGGCCTCACCATGTCACGCGGTTGAAACAATGCTACCTACTGAACAGATTATTCTTATTAACAAGGGAACCTGGCAATATCTCAGGGCATGCTGACCAAAACCTTAACGTAGAGTAAAGCAAGCTTCTAGCTGCTTTATAATTATTTTTCCCGAATTGCTCCTAGAACTTTTGCTTACCTGGGTAGCTACTCCAGTCCTTGAACCACATGCATGTGCGAATACAACACCACAGGTCCATGCCAACCTAGGAATTCCAAGCAGCCTCGGCATAATCTCGATTCACTCAACTTTCTCACTTACGAGCGTCGCCACAATTGCTTTGATGAAACACCCAATTATAATATTATAACCCATATCTGGCCCCAAGACCGAGTCAAAGCCGTCATGACCTTTCCACATTTCGCACAGATCGGTCGGCCAAGACAAGGTTCGCTCACAGCTTCGACTACATGTGATTGACCCGCACAGAGGCTCCGTCTTTCGTATCAGCCAGCCGGCTTGGTGGATTCTCTATATACAAAGCATCATGACTTTGCACAGCTTTCGCATACCTTCCAGCTGGGTGCTGCCACGAGGCATACTGTCTGAGGAAGCAACAAGAACAACAAATGTATATGGTACAGTAACGACAAGACAACCAAATCATAAACATCCCGTGGCCTTTCTTTTGACGTGGAGGTCCCTACCATCCACTAAAACCAAATTCCCAAGTCCCATAACGCCTCCCTGAGCACCATGCCGAATAGACTCTCAAGGTAAGGTAAATAACGAAGGTCGTCTCAGTATGCTTTATATCAATAAATGGTGCCGCAGCGCCCTCGTCACGTCACATCACGCTATACCTTCGCTGCTGCCGCCGCCGCCGCCGCTGCCGCTGCTGCTGCTGCAGCATCGCGCGTCTCCAACTGTTGCTTCAAGTCCGCGACCACGTGATCCAGAGACGTGACTTTCTCAGAGAGCGTCTTGACCTTCTCTTCAAGCGTTTGAACATATGCCCAGACACTAGGGTCACTCTGTGCAAACATGTTGCCGGCCTCGTTGGCAGGCTGCGCACCGCTGCCGCTCCGGTTATGGGAGAATCCAGTGGGGCCCGGCGCGGCAAATTCGGGATGCGACAGCCCCGGAAGCTTGGGCCGAGGCTGCGCGCTGTGCGGCGATTGGAGGTCCGATGTCCGCCGCCCAAACTGCTGCTGCTGTAGCTGCTGCGTCAGGCTGGGTGATCGCTGTCGCGCCAAGTTGTTCGCGTCATGGCCCTGTACCCCAGGGCTCAAGGGCTTAGGGCTCTCTGTAATCCCCGTTTGGGAGTACATGTTCGCGTTGGCTGCCGCGACGGGCATCGACGAGATGCTCGCGTTGGGGGTATGCCCAGACATATTGTTGCCCGCGTTTTGCGGCGCATTAGAGCTTGCCTGGCTCTGGTTAACATTGGGGGGGTAGAGTCCTCCAGTCCCAGGTCGTGCGCCAGGTGGTGGGTACGTCCGCGCATGCGCGCCATAACCATCCCCTTGTGCTCCAGCAACGTGCTGAGCAGTGATGCTGGGCAAACTTTGTCGCCGCAGCTCTTCTTCGTCTGCGTTCTCGTAGGCAAGTCCAGACATTGCTGAGTCATCAGCCTCGGCGATACTGTTTTCCAAGTCATTGTCATCGACGAAGCTGCCCATACTGGATCGTCGTCCCGCACAGCCACCAGCACCCTTGGAGTGCCGTGCCAGCGCATCACCACGAGCAAACTTGCGGTCGCACTTAGGACAAACGTGAGGCTTCTCACCAGTGTGCAGCTTGCCATGGCGCTTCAGGTCATGGAGACGGCGGAATCGCATCTGGCATTCTGTGCAGACGTAAGGCTTCTCCTGGCTGTGCGTCAATAGGTGACTCTTGAGGTTGTGGTGGCGCGTGAATTCAGTGTTGCAGTAGGGACATTTATGCTTCTTGGACGCAGATGATGTCGGCGATGTCTGGCCTTGCGTTGGCATCGGAAAGCTCATTCCTCGGGTGGGGGTCTCAGTCAAGTTGCCCGTAGCTTGAAGGGACCCCGGGTATGACAATGATCCGGGTTGGTGTCTCTCTTCTTGACCGACCACCTGTTGCGACGATTGTTGTTGCTGTTGCTCCATCTTGGGGGGGTCGACATCCATCGGGGTAGGACTCTCTGTGACCGGGACGCCAACGACACTATTGGCGCTGTGCGGGCTTGTCTCACCACGCTCCTCGGCCTGGCTGCTCGCGTTTTGCGCCAGCGTGACCGGGTTTGGAGCTTTAGGAGATGGCTCCATGGCGGCTGTAGGCGCAGGCTGAGGCGCGTCAGCCGGGCGGCTCATTGCTTGAACTGCTCCCGACATGAGCGAAGCGAGGACTTTGTGGCTAGGGTTGTCGCTCGTCGGTGGAGGAGGTCGAGACCCGTCGTCGTGATCGCCGGCTTCGCGTCGCCGGCGCTCGTCCTCGAGGGCGGCGGCGGCGGTCAGAGGCGTGGGAGAGATGCTGGACGCGAGAGCCAGGCGAGCCGACTTTGTCGGGGAGCCAAGGGCCAAAAGACCCTGTGACTGGGCGGCGAGAGAGCGTGGAGAGGAAGGAGAAGGTGAGCGAGGCCGCTTGAGCAATCTGATGGCGTCGTCTGAAGGGATGACGGTGGGAGGGGTCGCTTCTGAGCGCGTTGCGAGCGGGGCGTCGGTCGCGGTAAAGGCGGAGGCGTCCGAGGCCATAGACGCAGTTGCTAGCCGTAGAATTGGCAAAATTGGAACAAGGCGGAATTCAACATGCAGTCAGTTTCGAGGTTTGACGTCGCCAAAGCCTTTGGTCAAAGGCACATGTCGGGGCGTGATAGATAGATGTGTGGCTGGAGAACGTGGCGAGAGCTGATATTTTTTCCCCGGGGCAGGAAGGCAGAGAGGCGAGTGACGAGCGGGCGGGTGATACGCTGTGGGCAGTGAGTGGCTCAGGCGAGCAGTGCAGGAGCTTGGAATTGAGGCTCGAAGGCCGGCAGTGACGTGCAGAAACAACGGTTTAAAGTGTTAAAAAAAATTCAAGGGGGAAACGACGAGCAGATCGCAGAGGTACCGTGATGGTGGTCGATGACAATGACGATGTCGCACCGAGAGAGAGGGAGAGTCGCGCAAGACAGGGTAAAGGTAGGTAGAGGTAAAGGTCAGGGTAAGTAAGTGAACGAGGCGGCCGATGGAAGAGATGGATGGATGCGAGGCGAAGACGGGCGATAGAGAGGGCGAGTGAGAGTGGGCAAGTGGGCGAGCAGGCGGCTGATTGGCTCAAGGGCCAGGCGGGTTGAGGGAGTGGGTACGTAAGAGGGAAAGACCAAGTGTGTGTGGGCGTGTGTCAGTGGGTTGTTGACAGCTGCCGGGCTGGTTCCTTCACAGCGGGCTTGGCTTCAGGTGGGATCGTGCAGTCCAGCGAGTCCGTGTTGAACCTGCCCTGGGAACCTGGTCGACAAGTACGTACTGCAATACCCTGACCCTACAGCGTGGTAAAGTAGGTAGGTTCAGGTCCCGTCAGGCTGAGGCAGAAAGAAACAATCGACGACTTTAGCCCAAGGTGGCAGAGGACACGACAGCTTCAGAGCAACTGCGAGTGAGTCGGCCGGCAGGCGGGTACCTTGAAGAAGCACAGCACACACATGCAAACACCAGCTACGCGGCGGACAGGCGAGGGAAGGAGGGAAAAGGGAAACGCGCGCCTGGTTGGGGAACAAGACCATGACCCAAAGAAAAGGCCGAACAGCGCGAAAGCGGACAGAGGTGGGCGGTGCGGATACGTTTTTGGGATGAGCGGCGGGCTGGAAACGTGCCGGGGAAGGCTCTAAAGTGACCTCGTTTCACGGTACTTGGAGGCCAGGTATCCTCCCGGCTGCTGGTCAGCCAGCCAGGCGGGCGGCCAACCAAGCCCGAAAGGGCCGTCGCGGTCCGTTTGTGTAGATTCACGCGCATCTCGCAATCACGATCAAGGGATCATCGACGCTGATTTACTGGCAACTCGCAGCTTCAATCTCGTCCAGGCTGGGCTGGCTGGCCATGATCCCGGCCCTCTGGAGGATGGGCGGCCGGGTTATCGCCAGTCCCTGGCCTCTCATAGGGCACTCCGTCTCAACGGAGGGTGCTCCGCAGGTCAACGGGAGACGGGAGCAGCAGCCCTCTAGACGCGAGAAATGACGACAGCTGCTGCTGTCAGAGCCTCTGGCCATGCAGGTACTTGGCACCCAAGTACAGCGCACCTCGGAAGACCCACTCGATGTCTTTCCAGAGTCGACAAGGCAAACAGGTTCCACAGACGAGGCGGCATGTCACTGCCCTATCTCAAGTTGAGAGGCGGATCGTGGGAAAGAAGGAGAAACAAGAAACATGGGAAGGAAGGGGCTTGCCTCCATCAGCCACTTGTCGACGCTAGTAGATTTGCAACTCGCAACACTCAGTTTTACACAGACCGAGAGACCCTCAACTCATCCGCGACTCAGTCCTTGTTTCCTCAACGGCCGAGACAACTGGGAGAGTCGAGAGGACAGTCCGTCACCCCCCAAATCTATCGAAAGCCCACGGCGTCATTGCTCAGCTCCCCAGCTGAAATCCAATGCCTTCCCTCAGCAGCAGGCGTCGTCTGCCCCCCGGGCCCGGGCGCAGCTAGGCTTGACCAATCCCTGCTTGGCCTCCCTCAGGTGAGCCAGAAAGTGGCGGTGCAGCAGGGAGACGGGGCCTCAAACCCCATCATCCATGGGTGAGAAGTCATCTGTGACGGGCAACGGGACGACCTCGACGGCGGCTCACCCCAAACAAAAGCCCCGACTGTGGCACCCCTGTTGGCTCTCTCTCTCTTCTGTGGTTCAGGTGTGTGAGAGGAGAGCCTGGCGAGTCCTGTGACTCGCCGGGGTTCTCTGGCTCGGGCTTAATTGGTGTGGCTGATCCTAGCATCTCACGCATCCCAGCCCCCTGCTCCGCCACGCCTGTCGTCGTTGTTACTCCCTCCTTTTCCCGTGCTGCCCCAGTCCCGGTCCCTCCAGCTCGTGTTTGAAGGCCGATGAGATCCCAAAAACCTGGAAGCTCGAAACCTTTTTTGGGGGCCAGATGCGCCACAGTGCGCCACGCTCAGGTCGTCTCCGTCAGCGAAGCCACGGAGGTAACGGCGGCGCTCCCAGCCCAGAGATGCTCGCCGTGCTCTTCGATAGCACCAGCCTGCCCGTGTTTCGCCCATCACTCTGACAAATACCTCCTAGTATGGCACGTTGTCGGGGGCCGCCCGGTCTGGTTGCATCTTCAATCAATATCCAACAAATGGTTGAACCTGGCACGCCGAGGACCATGTCCAATCCGGCTTAGCCATTCAATAGCACCAACGTGCCTCGGAAGGCCACAGGCCGATGCGCTGATCAGATCAACGTTGCTCAGAACACAAGAGGCTCTAGCGCCTCGATTCACCGTCAGCGTCACAGTGATCACATCAACCCAGCCCACTTGTTGCTGTGGCTGTGAGACATCAGGCTGGGCTTCCCCCAGAGCAGCCGGGCTGTCCCCGGTGTCAACTGTGGAATAACTGAGTCACTGGTGAGGCTTCGAGTCGGGCGTTGGTCTCACGTCGCCGAGCACTGCGAGTAGGTCTAGAAACTTCTTGGTCCATCATAGTTGAGAGATCTTCTCTGGATCATCCCACAGTCCTGATGGGCATGTCGACGGCAGAGCATGATGCCGTGCCCTAGTCCTGCAGACCATTGACGTCCTCAACTTGACGACCGGTTTCCTTGATCGCTTCTCGGCTGGGTCATCGTCTTTGCAGGGTTTGGGGATCTTCATTGGCCACTCTGTCTCTCGGGGCGGCCTCGGTTCATCACTTTTCAGGATTATCCGCGCTACTGGGCTGTAGGAGATACGTGGTTTATTGTTCTTTCAAGCCTCGCTCACCGTTGTTCTAGCCGCCCAGTCACGCCAGTGGAAGGATGGCGATGGGATATATTAAAGTGGATTGGGTATTACCAGTGTCCACCTCAGCTGGGGAGGGATCTCTGTGCGAAAGCCATTGTGCGAATACTCGTGGCGTTCTTGGTGAGAGCTGTGAGGCCATGTCTTGTCGGACACCCAGCCCCTTCTGAAAGCCACAACGAGTTCAGCAAGTGATGTGGGGTTCTTCCTGTGCGAGTTATCTTGTTGATCTCACCAACCTCAGTCCTGCGAGCTGATACACCTGGATATATTGCATCATCCAAGTTGATCCTGGGCCAGAGCTCGCAGTAAATCGTTCCCTCGCCGATACTCTGCTAACCCTCCTAACCAATCTGGCTTTTGACGTGCTATGTTACTATTGCTCTGTTGCCATTTAACAGCCATCAGATGGCGCCCTTTTCTTGTTTGGTCTTGGCTAGGTAGAGCAGTTGACTTGGTAGATCCAGCCACGAGCAGTCATTGTGTTGCGAATGGTGACTGACTACGCTATGTGAGAACCGGCACCATCGTGGCAACGTGTCTTGTTAATGTGAAGATCTGGTCGCGTGACACATCAGTTAGCCGGGCTGGTACGCTCTAGTCGGGTTTCTCGTTCGGATACGGGCCTCACGAGCCACGTGTGGCATGTGGTTTTGATTCCATACAGGTCTCGCCCCATGAGGCTCATTCCGTTCAGGGCCGGCTGGAGTTAAAGCGGATCCAATATCTCGGCATTCATCTGCTGAGCTCATGGCGATCATTCTGGGCATTCCATTCACGTCATGGACTACTACGTAGTAGTTCAACCTCGTGCTTGTCTTGTTGCTTTCTATCGGATAATGGAGCGCCACAGTCGATTCTTACGAACCATCGACTACCCCAAAGCCAAGTCTGCTCACGAATGCCAGTACAGCATCGTGGTTATATTTTGTCTCTGCCGAGCTTGCATACGCGTTGCTCAGGACCTACTCTCTGTCAGTCTTGTATGAAAAGTGCTTGAACTACCACTTGCTATCGGTGATTCATGGTATCGGCATAGTGATTCACCACATGATCGGCATAGACTATGATGGCATAGCGTCAGTACATCCACGATCTGGATGATGACTATTGTAGAAGAGGCAATCCATGTTCGAGTATAAACTTGTCCTCGAGCTATCCCAGGGCGACGTCCCTGTCATTGATCGTACGGCTACAGCAAATGATAGTGGTGATGATGATCAAGTCTCGGCTCAGCGTCTGGGATGTGCAAGATTCACAGAGGTAGGAGAATGAGACATCACTACTCACTGCGGGCTATAGATGAGATACATGTCGCAGGAACTCGATCCACTGGTCCACAATAGCCATGTAGCATTTCAAGGTGTGAGGTTGGAGGCTAGATGAGGCATCGTGGGCGCTGATATAGGGTAGCACCGTATGCTTTGTCGAAGGGTATTCGCATGAAATCATCACAGGTTTTAGTAAACTCTCAATACACTGCTAGTATGGGCGCGTAGTAAGAATGCAGGTATTCACCTGGCTGTTAGGATGGTGGTGTTAGCCTGGGTATCGGGCACAGTACGTTGTAGATTGGTATATTCGTGGAAGACAACTGCGAGAATCTATCAACCAACCACCACACAAGCAAGAACAACCTAGTGGGCAGATAGAATAGGGTCCATAGGTAAGCCCCGTCGGGTATGATTATATCTGTCACTACTATCACATGAAGGCACCCTATTGTTATGGATAGAATAGTTCTGCTCGACCATGCCGAGACTGGGATCTATAGATCGTCTTACCAAGCACAACTACAACTCCGTGGTATACCTGTCACCGGTAAGAGCGTCCTCAATGTGTATCAAACACTGACACGACTTTGGCGAGACCAGGACATGTCCCTAGGATCAGGACACCTCGGCGAACCTCTGGAAATCACGATGTGGCAGTCGAGACGATGAATGGAATGCAGGATTGTTTCACAAGAATCACGGCCAGCCTTGTCACTTGGAGATGAAGCCTCCACGAATGCCTCTTGGATCCCGAACATAACTAGATCCGGTAGCCCAAAGACCCCAAAGAGATGCCAGCGAAGGAGTGATGCGTAGTGTGCATGATGGAGCCGATAGATACGTGGTGAGCGGCAGACCAATATTCATTTTTAGAATAGCCCAATGGAACAAGCATCCCCGTTGTACAACTTGACTACCTACGCATCACATGCATGCGGGATCCTTTGTCTGCAGGGTGGTCGGAAGGATCTACCGTTGTTAGTAATCTATCAGTCTAGACGTGTATATAGGCGTATTGTCCCATCGAGGGCCGAGTTTGCGGCATTGCTATCGGTCCTTTCGGTCAGACTCTAGAGGGCAGCATTCGCACGAAGCATTGTCTAGAATGCCGAGCTAGCCCCTGTAATCCGGGTAGAGTCAGGGCCGTGAAACATCTCTCGTCAAGGGGACCAGCCTGGCCATGACTCGACCAGCTAGTTGTGAACGGCTTGTGACACAAGACGTCGTCAATGTCGAGCTACCGCAACAACCGCGGGCTAAATCTACGACCAAGATCCGATGGACACCGCAATTACATTGACATGCACAGCGATCTAGTCTTGATGCATCGATTGGCCGACCGCTTGATGTAGCCAAGTGCCGACGTGGACGTCTTGCAGCACCAGCCAAGTCATGTCACGCGTCAAACACGGCAGAGGGAGATTATCACAATTATATGCACCGGAACCTCGCGGAGCTCACGCCAGCTGCTTGCGGCCGGTCAGCCCACGCGGGACGAGGCCCCATCCGACAAAACGAAACAAATTTACGTACGTGCGTGCGTGCGTATCTCGAGGGGCATGAAATTGTCTGTCCCTCTTTTGGGGACCGACGAAATTAGGTGCTGACGTATGCTGCGCCGACCCGTTGACGGTGGCGACGCCAACAGTTCAAGCCTACCTGGAGGCGTCGTCTTCTTCCATGGAAGCTCAAGTTGATGCAAGGGAGAGAGGCATCAAGTGGGGAGGCGGGAGGGAGAAAAAGGGAGGATGGGGTCGCTGTCAAGGCCTTGATAGGCCCGACCAAAGAGCTTGTTTTCGGCAAGGCAGTTTAAAGGAGTTTCAGAAATGCGGAAGACGAGAGAGAAATAAGGAAAAGGAAAGTGGCATTTTCTTGGTGGAGAGATCCCATTAGCCTTTGTCGCTTAGTCTCGCTTCGCTCTGTGCCAGCCATGCTTCTGTTGCTCTCCCATCGAGAAACCCAGAAGCTTGGCAAGGGGCTGGCTAGGGATTGTTGTCTGCGGATGCTGGAAGAATCAGGAGACGGCTGAACCTACCATGCATGGTGCGGCGTACTACCACTAACAAAGTTGGATTACCGAGTCATCAAGCGAAGAGATGAGACTGAATGATTGCCTCGAAACAGGGCAAGACGGTGTCGTATTTTCGCATTAGACGGGGCTTGACTTGGCGAATACCAGGGGTTCTGCGTTGTCATTTCAGATCTATCTGGTTTTGATACTCATGTATGCTATATGCGCCGAGTATACGCGGTCGGATATGGATAGGAGGGATCAAGATGAGCACAAATTGCAATCATCATCTGCATCAGCCTCTTGGGTATACTGTATGACTCAAGTCTTGGTTTAGAGGACCTGTCTGTTGTTGAGCTGTCATTAGGCTTCATCAAACAACAGCCAACCAAAGGCATGAATATCAACTTCAAGACTTGGACAACAACATTAAGCCAATTTATGGCTGCCCGCAAACAGCATGTCACATCCAAATGCTGGCCATGATATGACACCTGACTGTGCTGGCGGTTGTCAATCGAGATGAGGGCATGGCTTGTTGACATCGATTCGCTCCCGTGATTGGCCTTGGCGGCTATGGCTTCGATTGCCTTTCGGCTGCTTGAACGTCTAACGCCCAACCACGGGGGCTTATCGGGACTGAGGAGGGGCTAGCGCCAGGTACCCGAACGCAACCTCAGCCATGATGGATGCGGGTTGGTTCCGTCGTGAGCGGTGCGGGAGCCCCAGCAGCTGAGAGTTTCCCCTGTCGTGTGTACATGCCGTTTGTACCTCATCCGCCCTCCAAGGTTCTGTGCAGGTGGCTTTGATCATGTCCAAGGATCGCCCTGTGGAAGATGGACTGAGTGATTCAGGCAGGTGCCGATTCGGAAGTGAATGGACCCTCCATCAACTTACGAGATGCGTTTCGGGTGCTCGCCATGGCTTCGATTATGGGCAACTCACCCACAGAACCAGACGAGAAACAGCCAAACTGCGATAGCTCAAGCACGGTCTCGAAAGCTGAGACTGACAGCTTTCACCTGCTCGCCGCCTCAGCTCACCGACTGTCCGGCGTCCTATTCGAGCAAGGCCGAAGCCAAGGCCCAAAGCCAAGACGCGCCAGTCGATAACCCGGCCAAAGCCAAGAAAATCGAGTCGTGACGGTGAAAAAGGGGGCTGGTGCGCGGTGCCTTGGAGAGAGCCGTTGCCGTGGGAGTGGCAGCAGCCCGGGAGCGGTGGACGCAAGCTTTGGCTCCTGTCGCATGGAGTTGCATAGTTGCTGATCCCCAGGAGCCCAAAAGACGGGGATCTGCTCATCGTAATTTATGCCATGACGACGACGACGACGACGAGCGGGCACATAGATTTGTTGACGATGGTGCACTTGTGTAGGAACCGGTCGGGAGCGCTGCAACCAGCTACGGACCAAGTAACCGAAAAAGATGGACGAACGAGGACCCGCGTCTTGATGGCGAAACGAAAGGGCCGTCGATCGCATTTCCTACTGTAGGGGGATCCGCAGCATCGCGCAGCGCCTTGGCCGGCGGGTGCGTGTGCGTGTGCATGATTAGGTTGAGCTGTGCGCCCTGTTGATTTTCTTTTGAAGACAGGTCCAATGGTGTGGTGTTTTTTTTTAGTAGGCGGCGCCTGGTTCAGGTGAGTGGTCCGTCTGCCGTACCTGCCCGCGTGCATTGTGTAGCTGTGCCTGGGCCGAGTGCCTGAGGATCTTCGCCAACAGCAGGTCGCTAGCCGATGGCGGGGCACCCGATGGGTCAAAACAAGGGGCTAAAATAATGGGAACCAACAAGGGGCACGAGGATGGATCACGGCCGGCCAAATCCACTGGAAGGAAAGGGTTTAATTTCCCGTCCTGGGAGGATAGCGCATAGAGGCTCTGTATTGAGTAGCATCCCCCCTGGACTACCGCTGGGCCTCCCCTGTGAATTTCCCGGCGTGCCCTAGGCTTGGACGTCACCCACCCCTGATTTCATTGCCCCCCTAGACTGGCCAAGCATAATGTGAGGATTTGTGTTCTGGAACTGAAGCTATCCCTATACGGGCAACAGTAGCTGTTTCTGGTATCACGATGGGACCTGTCTTGGCCTCTGATACGTGAGGATGCCTGCTTGCGTCCTTGTCTGGAGGGCTACCCTGTGTGTGTTGATGCCCGTGTCCTCCGGAGCTGGCACTGGGTCTGCCAATCTCTCTCAACATCCCGTCCTTCTCCTTCATCTTCCATCCCCGTGCTAGTGTCGTCTTCCCAGTCATCCCCCCAGGCGCAGAGTCTCCCCAGTCCTGGTCCTGGTCCCCAGTCAAGACGCTCGGCCATCCTCTCTTTCTATCCCCTTTCGTCTCCGCCGCCCCAGGCAATTTGTTCTTTTTGCTTTCATCGACGTCCAACTGAGAGTTTCATCTTTTTCTACTCTCTCCCACGCTCCTTTATCCTGTTATTTTGGTTCGTCGCCTCACCACATTCGCTTCTAAAGCTGTCGCTCGCTACCATTGGGGATCGGATTTTACACTCCAAACCACCCGTAATACAAAAAAACAGGTTAGTCGATACGATCAGAGGGCGTGATGAGAGGGGCAGTGGAAAACGACGAGAGCCGATGGACATGAGATCCGGCCAGGAGAGAGCAACGGAAAGGGAACGGCTTTACACGACCACCAAAAACACACGAGATGGGGCAGGATTCAACATGGCGGACATCGCTGGGACATTGGTTGCGTGTGCGTTGATGTGGCTCTGCAACTAGAGTCATCGAGCCAAGGAAACCGTCTCAGGGGGGGACAAATCATATGGATCGGCCACATCGCCAACGGCAACGACGACGAACGACGAGTTGAACGAGACACCGAAATCCTCCCGATATTTCCCTGTTGATATCGTCCAATATCGGCTTCGAAACCTCTCTCCGCCCCTCTATCATTCTGATATTGAAGCTTCGGTGGTAGTCCACGCGAACAGCCTCAATTCCTAATAGTAGCCGTTGAAACGTTGAAGCTAACCTATAAACCTTGTATAGAAATTATAGTTCCTGGATCCACGAAGCCACCGACCGTTACGATGAAGAACCTCATTACTTACACCCTGGCGGCGACGCTCGCCGCTGGCGCCAGCGCTGAGCATCACCAGCACCAGCACATGCACGCCCGTCGCCAGGCTGGCTCCAAGGTCGCCAAGCGCGCCCCCGACGTCGTCACCGAATACATCGTCGCTGCCACCGAGACCGTCTACGAGCTCGGCGGACAGAAGATCGACCTCGAGAAGGCCAAGGCTGGCCTCGACGGTGGCCACCTCATCATCGTTGGCGAGTCTAACCCAACCTACGAGGCTCCCTCCGTACCCGAGACTCAGGATGAGAAGGCCTCGCTCGGCGCACAATTCTACCAGTCTGAACCCGTGGCTCAGCCCACCACTACCGAGGTTGCCGCCGTTCCCTCTTACACATCCGTCGAGGCGGTTTACTCTGCTCCTGCTGCCAAGCCCAAGGTCACAAAGCCCAAGACCTCCCAGTCCAGTGGCTCCTCGTCCTCTGGCTCTTCTTCTTACTCCAGTGGCACCAGCACCGGTCTGGACCGTGAGTTCAAGAGCGGCAAGGTTCCTTGCAGCGAGTTCCCCTCCGATTACGGTGCTGTGGCTCTCCCGTGGCTCAAGCTGAATGGCTGGTCCGGTATCCAGTACGTCCCTGACTTCACCCTCAGCTCCCTGAGCATCTTCAAGATCGACACCGCTATTGCTGGTGACGACTGCACCAAGGGCGCCATGTGCTCTTACGCTTGCCCTGCCGGCTACCAGAAGACCCAGTGGCCCAAGGCCCAGGGCTCGACCAAGGAGTCTGTTGGTGGTCTCTACTGCAACGACGAGGGATATCTCGAGCTTACCCGCGAGGGATACACCACCCTCTGCGAGCCCGGTGTCGGTGGTGTCACCATCCAGAACGATCTTGATGAGGACGTCGTCACCTGCCGAACTGACTACCCTGGTACTGAGAACATGGTCATCCCCGCTCTGGCTCAGGCTGGTGGTAAGGTCGATATCTGCAACCCCGACCAGGACAACTACTACATCTGGGACGGCTCCGGCACCTCTGCTCAGTACTACGTCAACAAGAAGGGCTACAGCGTCGAGGACTCATGTATCTGGGACAGCCCCAAGGGCGATGATGCTGGTAACTGGTCTCCTGTCATTCTTGGCGTTGGCCGTGCCAACGACGGCAACACCTACATCTCCATCTTCCAGAACCTGCCCACTAGTCATGCCGAGCTTGGGTTCAACATTGAGATCAAGGGCGATGTCAACACCAAGTGCGCGTATATCAACAAGAAGTGGATCGGAGGTGCTGATGGCGCTCAGGGCTGCACTGTAAGTTGATACTCAAGATTATTCTCTCACACATTTTAGATCCTGATGTACTGACCAAACTATAGACCACCATTCCCAAGGGTGGCAAGGCTACTGTCCGGTACTACTAAGCTGTAGCAGCCAGAAAACTTTGTTGAGTCGGATGCGCGTTTTTGGAACTTCTTGTCAATATTCTGGGCGGCAGAGCTTGGGACCCTTCGGCCGCAGGCTACGGACGAGGACAAGCAGCGGGGCACGAGTTGATTCTGCCGACGACCTGTACCGCGGCCAAAACGAGCGGGATTCCTCCCTTTGTCGAGCTGGGCTAGATTTTTTGGATACGGACTGGACATGATATAAAGGGATCGAAGAACGTTTCGGCGGCTGATCTAGGTGCCAGTCTTTTTCTCTGTGTCTTTTTTCAGCAATATTTTCCCCCTTTATTTTCTTTGTTGTCGGCACGTACTCCATATATGCATGCATTTTGTCGTTTTCTCATACATTCTTGCCAACCCACCAGCCTCCCCCGGCCTATTGTATAGCGACGGAAGGATGCAAGCCAGCGATTGCAAGTTACGCATTGGGAGGAACCCGCGGCGTTTGATACCCCGAGGAGAGGGCGGTGCGAGTATCTCTTTTCGGAGCATGAACACAATCGAACCGGTCGGCGTCGATGGGTTCCAGCAATTAGAAGCCCCCTCTTAAGCTTGTCCATGTAATGTCTGTGAACTTAGTATTGTATAGTGTCTGTTGATCGTGGTAATTGATTATTTCTGTTACATGACTTGGCTCTGGCTTGATGTTGGTGAAGGATGCCGACGGCGTCGGACGACGTTGATCGGGTGCCGGAGGTGGTACCGCTCCGGGCGCGGGATGTCAGGTGGACCTGTGTAAGCCAAGTGGTCGAAACTCGAAACTCTGTTCCCCATTCTCCTCTCGAACACGCACCAACGGCCGCAGTGCCTCGCATCCAGCAAATCATCGGTCACAGCATGCAATAAGCGCGATTGACGGTGTGCCAACCACAAGCGTCGCATCTGGCAGCGTTGTGCTGCGTGTGACCCTTTATCGGAGCAAAGGGGCCTGCAGACCAATCCCCCGCATCTCGAACTCGTCCACGGCGTGCTGCACGGGCTGCGTCATGGGTCTGATGGAGGGTACGACTTGGGCTTGACAGGTTTCTTGGGGGGTTGGGGGGGTAGGGATAGGTTCTTCCTGTTGCTGCTGTTTGCTGCTACCTGACAATCTCGTGGGGTTTGATAGAGGCGGGGACAGCGACGATAAGATACGCCGTCCTCGGTTGGACTGTGGTGCGAGTCAATGATATGATGCAATCGAGGTCGAGTCGAGAGAGATGGAAGACGACGAGGCAGCTGATGCTCAATGCAACACCTCCCGCTGCAGCTTCCAGGCTAAACTTGTCTTGTCAGATTTTAACTTGAGTCTCGGCCGCTGTGGAGGTTGATGCAGAAGTTCGGCTAAAGAAGCATTAGCATTTGATGCATGCACCTTCTGCCGTCCAGTCGCCGTCACGATCCCATCCCGCTATCGTCATCGACTGCCTTATCTACCCACCCACCTTTCCCTTGTACGAGCCGTTCAAATCCAGCCAGTCTCCTCCCTCAATTTCTCTTTGTTTTCTTCCAGATTGGTGCTTTAGACTTCCTCCATCGACTGAACGACTGCCTCACTCTCCTCAACTATCTGGAGAGACAATGTCGTTGAATCGTGTCCAGAGCATTGAAACGCTCTCAGTCCCGCCCGGCCACCACCATGAGGCACGCGATAGGAGGGCCAGTGATGCGAGCCTAAGGGTCCGGAGGTTGACGTTCAATCCTGTGCCGCAGGACTATGAAACGGCGTCGCTGAGGCCGGATGAGCAGCATGTCGAGACAGTGGGCGCATTCGAGGTTCCTGAGTGGAAGAGGCGGCGTATGTTGTCGACGGTGCCAAGGTTGACTGCTGAGGGAGTGCTGATTAGTATTTCACAGTCCAGATCGGCGCTGCAGTTGTACACTGCCTGTTTGCAGCAGGAATAGGCAAGTGATGGCTCGTTCGTTTCTCGCAATTGGTCAATTGACTGACTGACGCTTGCCAGTCTTTGGTTATGCTGCCATCAAGCCGGTTCTCAAGCTCGAGGGCGCATACTCGGATGTCTGTAAGATAAGCCAATATCACGACAACCAGAACCCAATTGGCGATACAAATGCTGTTGTCGACAACCCGCATGACACGTGCGTCGAGATCCGACTGAATCTCATGTTCACCGTCGCCGCGGTCGGCACCAACGTTGCCGCTCTCCCTGTGGGTGCCATCCTCGATCATTTCGGCCCCCGTGTATGCAGCCTGCTTGGATGCTTCTTCCTCACTGTCGGTGCATTATTCATGGCCTACGCAACCTCGCTGCCGTTCGATGCACTGCTACCGGGGTATCTATTTCTCGCTCTTGGTGGCCCCTTCACATACATCTCGTCTTTCCAGCTATCCAATGCGTTCCCTCGGCACTCAGGCTTTATTCTGGCTCTCCTGACTGGTGCATTTGACTCTTCAAGCGCATTGTTCCTTGTCTACCGGCTCATATACAATGCCACCGGAGGAGGCTTTACTCTGCGACGCTTCTTCCTCGTTTATCTGGCCGTTCCCGCAGTCATACTCATTAGCCAGCTGCTCCTCATGCCCGCGCAATCCTACAAGACGGTAGGTGAACTTGTAGGACAGGCAGCCGAGGCAGATGAAGGTGCCGTTGATGACACGGACATGGATACTCAGACGTATGATGACCAGGTCGACGAGCACACGGCGCTACTCCGCGAGGAACGACGAGAGGAGAGGCAGCGGCGCGAGGCCGTGGTGCACGACATCGAGAACCTCCTCGGCTCGGCAAAGGGCGATCGCCAGGTCGAGGCAAAGGAGAGACAGCACGTTGCATCGGGCGTCTGGGGAGTCTTGCATGACTGCACTGTCCTCGAGCAGATTCGGTCCCCCTGGTTCATCCTCATCTGCCTCTTTACCGTGGTGCAGATGACACGCATCAACTTTTTCGTTGCAACGATACGGCCTCAATACGAGGCCATATTTGGAGATCACGAGCGCGCCGTGCGGATCAATACCTTCTTCGACGTGGCCTTGCCCGCCGGTGGAATCTTTTCCATCCCCTTCATCGGCACAGCTCTTGATCATGTCAGCACCGTTCTAGTATTGGCTACACTCGTCACTTGCGGGACTCTGATCGGAATCCTTGGTGTTCTCCCCTTCGACTGGGCAGCATATGCCGGCGTCGTCCTTTTTGTTCTCTACCGGCCCTTTTACTATACTGCCGTGTCTGACTACAGCGCCAAGGTCTTTGGCTTCCGCACTTTTGGGACTGTGTATGGCCTCATAATATGCCTCTCGGGTCTCCTGAACTTCTCTCAATCAGGCCTCGATGTACTGTTTCATCAGACATTCAATGGCAATCCTGTTCCAGTTGATATCATGTTGCTAGTGTTAGGCCTTGTTATTGGCACTTCGCTTGTGACGTTTGTGGCGATGCAACTTCGGAAAATGCACAAGAAGGAGAGGTCGCGGATAACACAGTGATTGCTGAAAGCATCGATATAGCATGTGTCACTCGAAGCCTTTCCTTTTCGATTTCTTTTAAAATTTATTTCTGCGATGGAGTTGGGTCATCACGAATTCTTTTGAAGATCTATCATCCTATTTATTCATCTTTAGAATGGTTAAATTAAGATACCAACATTCATAATGGTCGCAGCATTATCAATCGTTAAATTCTTGTGTCCACTCTCTTTGACTGAATAGAGACGTGTCTCTTGGATCGACCTAGAATTAATGACGTACGGTTGACACGTAGAGTTATATTATGCTTAAATAAGTGCTGGTCCTTTTGACTTCTCCTTAATTTTGGGCGCCAAATATGCCTACGTCTTATGTACCACAGGTATTATTCAAGACACCTCGTCAACGGTATCCTTTGTAAAAACGATTTCCTGTGGTCGAGCTGGAAACTTTACCCAGAATTGCGCCTGAGGTATTTAGAAACAAATAAATATACAAGTATGTAAGAGATCTATTGCCTGGAACTCGAAGAGTAAATCTATGCCATAGCTGGCTCCAGAGGGGATCTTTCGAGCTTTGTATTCGCTTACTTGTACTCGGCCTCAGGAGTGCGGAAGGGCTCCTCGCCACAGTACTGGCCCCAACCGTCAAGCTGAGCAGACGCCCACTTGATGATCTTGCTGAAGCCCTTGTCCTCGTCCTTGGCGGTACAGTAATAGCTCTCATCATCAGAGCTGAGTTTGCCGGTCTTCTCTACCGAGGGAGGATACTCGATCTGAAGCACGGGCTTGCCGGCATCGAGGTACGTCTGGAAGTCCTCACAGAAGGGCCAGCTCTCCTCGGTAGGGTCACTATTACCGCGGCAGGATTCGAGAACAGCAAAGTCGAGGGTCGAGACGAGATCCTCAGCAATCTCGGGAGCATTCTTCTGGCCGACGAGGAGATGCTCGCCTTCCTGGGTCTTGATCGAGTGTGCGTACTTGGCGAGGTTCTTGAGATAGTTGGTGTAATCAGACGGCTTCAGCTTGAAGCCCGATGGGTCCTCGTCCTCCCACTGCCAGGCATCCACGTTGTCCGGGTCGACGGCATCGCAGCCAATCTCGGCAGCCACGTCGAGTCGTGCTTTTTGAAGTTCCAGAACACGCGAGTCTCTGATATCGAGGTACCATTCCTCATCGTCATAGGGATAGGACAGGGAGCGTCCGATAACCTCCTTGGGGAACTTGTCCTTGTCGTCGTCCCAATCCTGGAGGGCTCCGGCGTTGAAGTAGCAAATCACAAATTTGCCAGCGCTCTGTTTAGATAGTCAGTTAGTATATGTCGCACAGCTTTATTACTCCGCGCTGGTTCGTTGCGGTGGGCTACCTTGAGCATAGGAATCATGTCGGGAAACTCGCGGGCATGACCCATGTCAATGTCCCAGACCTTGGCCTTGGACGGGATCAGGTCTGAAGCACTATCATGCTTGATCGGGTGGTGAATACAGATCTCCCACTGCACGCCAGGCTTGAAGTCGGAAAGCGCAGCAGCCGATGCGGTAGCTGCGGGCTTGGCTTCTGCAGTCTTGACAGGGTCAGCGGCAGGGCATTCGCCTTTGCGTCGAGCGCTTACGGAGCCGCCAAGGGCAAGAGCAGTAAGAGCAACTCGGTTGAAGGCCACCATGGTTGCAGATATCTGTGTCCGAGCAAAGTCACGGGGTTGAGAGGTGAAGAAGTCGAATTGCTGACAGGAGAACTAAAATAAGCATAAAATAAGCTCCACCGACGAGTACTTGTGGATAGGGGTGAGACGAATCCACAAGAGATGGAAAAGGACGAAGAATCAGGACTTTGAACGGCCGAGGCCAACTGAATGAAGCTGAAGTAGAAGTAAATGGATTTCCCGCATGGGTGCTCTCATCATTTATCTAATTTTTCATGCTCCGCAATATCCGGCTCGTCGCAGGAGTTCATACGATGAATGCCTGTCCTGTCTCCATCGAGGTGTAAGCTGTGTAAGACGGCAAGACCGTTTTGGGATGGTCGTATTAGTTGGGATGGAACTTCAGCAAGAATCCTTGCCTGGCCAAGCACAGCCCCACGCGGGTTTCTGGATGTAATAGTTCGGTGACCCGGTCGGCAGGCTGCGTGATTCGACATCTTTATGCATTACGAGATTGGACTATGAAGCCTGGAGAGGGAAATGCTTTATGAATCAGTGTCTTTGTCTTTGTTAGAAACACCCTAATCCTGTAGGATCGAGGAGACGCGACGGTCGGGCCGCGCACCAGCTACATCAGGCATAGTCCTCAGGCGATACGTTGTCCAGGGCTTTTTCAGCTCCCCAGAACGGGCACGGCCAGCTCCACGTTGATCCTTGATTTCTGCTTAATCTGAGGCGGCGCAATGGTACCGTTTTGGTTGACTAGGACATGGGCCCACTCTAGCCCTACATATGGACCGGGAACTCTTGAGGAAGGATTCGAAGGCATGAATATCACCGAGGCGGCCTCTAAAGTTCCATGGCCGTTCCCACCGCAGCTTCTCGCGCTCTGCGGACCTCATCACGTCTCTCCTCATTCTCCTCCTTGAGCCTTTCTTCGACCTCGTCTCTAATAGCGCCAAGGTCCGGCGGTATCGCCTGAAACTGAACGCTCGGTGCTGCCTGCACAAAGCGAAGCTGCTCTGTAATATGCTGAACAATCTCTTGTAGGCGTTTCGGAGGGTTGCGATTCACTCTTGGCTCGCCCAAAATCTGCTCCAAAGTAGGGAACAGAGTGTCTTGCCGGAAATGATCGCGCCATGGGGCATGCTCGGGCAGAATAGGATTGATCTTGTCTTGACAGTTAATGGCGATACTTGTTTCGTAAGTCCAGGCCCTGGCCACGTTCCGAGGGGTATATCCGCCGCCACCGAATAAAATCATAGGGATTCCCATCTCCTTGCAGAACTTGACGCAAGCGCCGTGGCCTTGAACTTGGAGATTGAAGCGACCGAGGCGATCGCCAGCTAGAGAATCGGCACCGCATTGCAAGGCGATGGCGCCGGGCCGGAACTTTTCCACAATTTTGCCAATCACGGTATTGAACAAGTGATCATACTGCTCATCCGTAATGCCGTCTTGCAGAGGCACATTGAAAGCGTGATGGGCACCTGGATTATGCTCACTCTTCGGACCGTTATCGTCAAGGGCTCCGGTGCCTGGGAAGAAGTTGTTTGGGTCATATTTGTGAAATGAGACCGTCATGACTCTGTCGGTGGAGAAGAAGGCCTCCTCCACACCGTCACCGTGGTGTACGTCAATATCGATATACAGCACTCGTGGATAATATCGTAGGAGCTGCAGGATAGCGATCACTATGTCGTTGATGTAGCAGAAGCCGGAAGCTTCAGATCTCTTGGCATGGTGAAGACCACCACCCCATGAAATCGCAATATCGGACTGTTTGGAGCAGATTTTTCTCGCAGCATCGAGAGAACCGCCAGCGGAGAGAGAGCAGTAGTTGTATAGGCCATCAAAAAGCGGACAGTCGGAACCACCTAAGTTGAACTTGAGGTCCACACCTTGGTTTTCAAGGTCCCGAGGCACTGGTTCAGGCAGCACTGTGCCAAGAAAATCGAGGTAATCGGTCGAATGAAAGTCGGCCAGCTCCTCATATGTGGCGGCTCTGGCGATGTAATTATCCATGGCGAAGGACATGCCGTAAGAATAGATGAGACTCTTGGAGAGAGTTAACCGCCAGGGTTTCATGGGATGAGTGACGCCAAAGTGATGCTTCTCGATGTCCGGATTGCAGTGAAAAGACACATTATAACCCTTGGGGCGGGTGATGCCTGACTCCTCGGCAAGACGTTTGCACTTGTTGTAAAACTTGGCGTTGTCCATCTCGCTCGCTAGGCCAAGCGGCGTGTTGGTGAACTCCTCGACGATGGAATTGTCGCGGTCCTCATCCGCAATATGGGGGAGATAGTTGGGTTTAGGTACCCGGTACCTGTATGCGTCTATGTCCATGGCCGCGGACGGTGAAGGCGACCCTTATGATATCGCGGATGCTTCAATGTGATGCGACTTGACCGATGGATGAATGAGTAAGCAAGGTCTGCGACGGCCGAGCGGTTCTGGCTCGTATTTTCAGCAGGGGCAGATTTGATGTTGCTAAATATGACCAGTATGAAGCGCGAAAGGGACAAGATATCCTTTGAGCGATGTTGCTTTGCGACAAGGTTGTGGTAATGTTTAGCTGGAGGTTGATGCGTCTGGCAGGTTGGATCGCCTCGAACCTCGAGGTTCGAAAATGGGAAGGGTGCAAGCGGATGGCGACCGCCCCACGGAAAGATGTGGTTGGTGGCTCAGGTAGCGTTATGTACCTGGAGGGGCAGGTCTGAGGAGACGGGCTAGTCTGGCCCATAGGAGAGACTTTGGAGATACTTTGCGTGAACACAAACCGCCAGGAACCAACTGCAACTTCCACCTTTTAGCGTGCATGAGCCCGATCTAGACCAAATAAGGGTTAGCTGGTTCGAAGTCGAGACTGAATTGTGGCTGTAACAAGTGGCGCTGAAAGGCTGAAAGAGACGTCACTTCTTGCTCGGCTAGACTTTTCTTCCGCTGCTCTCCAAAACTTACACATCGCGCCTCTCCACTCAGCGAGCATCGTCCTCAAAAGAAAACCTAAGGAGGACACGTTCTTTGGTTGCTTGCTCGCATTATATAGAGCATCGCGATTGCCCACAGCCCACGCGCGTCAACCCCCCCCCAGAGAACAGAGAGTCTTCTTTTGTGCATCAAGCCGGAGCCAGCGGGTATCGAGGTGAGCCGAGCCGAGTCATTCATGTCGAACTGCTCTCAGCGCCTTCTCTGAACCAAAAGCCAAGGCGAGCCTATCACTGCATTGCGTGCGCGTTGCTCGTGACAACCACTCCCTGCCCTGCTCTTCGCACTTCGCTCTCCGCTCTCTGCCAACCGCCTTCTGCTCTCTGGCGTTGCTGGACGGGACCCGTCTGGGGGCCACTTCTTTCTCTGGTCCCTGCTTGCTTGCCCTTGTCTTGCTTGACCAACCACCAGACGCGTCTCTGTCCGTTCTGTTTCCCTTCTCTTTATCTGCGTCTCCATTTTGCGCCCCCTCGTGCCACATCCGTTTAGCACATCGCACAGGGCCCTGAGAGCTTCGACGTCATCGCTTTCTTCTATCAGCTCTTGTCGCGGGGTTATCCCATCGTTAACAATCATGCCTAGAGACGACTTGTCCATCGACTTCGTCAAGAGGATGCCTCAAGCCGAGCCCCTCGATCCAGGCTTGATCCTCGACGACTGGATCAATCGTGTCCAGAACCTCCCCGAGGAGATCCGCTTCATCCAAGAGGAGATTGCCGACAAGGACCGACAGTTCAATGAATGCATACGTATAATCGAGGATCGCGATGGAAAGATACAGAAGTGGATAAAGACAAACGGTAGCCATGAGCCAAATCCCAAGGAGGATCTCCTTCGCTCTCAAGTCCGCGAAAACTATGCCCGAGCCGACCAGCTGTCGCAAGAGAAGATCGCCTTGTGCCAGAAGATGCAACTGAACCTGGATAAGCATCTGCGAAACCTGGACGCTCAAGTCAAACTGCTCTACGACCGAGCCGAGCCTGGATTCACCGATCCCGACGAAGTGCCTTCACTGCTTCGACCCAGTGCCGCGAACCACACAGCTCCATCGATCCGCGCTATCAACCCGGCGAGCCATATTACAGCTACGGGCCCTGCCACTCCTCTTGCCGCCGCGCAAACCTCATCTAATCCCACGCTTGCCCGCCTCCCGAACCATCCCAACGTTCGACATGCTCAGGCCCAACAACATGCCGCATCCGCTCCTGCCACACCAGCGGCCAGCATGATATTAAATAGACAAAGAGAGGGTTCGGCAGGACCCGCGACAAAGCGTGGCCCTAGAATAAATCCTTCTCTAGGAAGTGTGCCAGTCACATCGAGTGGCCTGGCAAGGCATTCATCACTCGGACCAGGCACTCCCAAGGGCGGTGCTACTGGTGGGCCTGGATCTCTTGCTAGAGCCGGGAGTGCAGGTCCAAGGGCTGGCTCGGTCAAGTCTACGGGGACGGCGAGCGGTCGTCGCGGTACCCCTACTGGCGGCGCGCGAAAGAAGACGGCCAACAAGTCATCGCTATCACGGGTCAAGAAGGCGTCAAGTAGGAACTCGCCTGCTCCGACCGTTGATAGCGAGTTGTCCGACGTTGATAGTGGAAGCGGAGATGACGAAGACGGCGCCGATGGCCGATCGAGGGGAACGCCTGCTATGGATGGCAAAGATGGAGAGGGAGATGATGTGTTGGGTGACGCTGATGATGACGACGAAGAAGGTGGCGATGACAAGAAGTATTGTCTTTGCCACAACGTGAGCTACGGCGACATGGTTGCATGTGACAACGACAACTGTCCGTACGAATGGTTTCACTGGTCGTGTGTCGGACTCAAGAGTGAGCCAAACGGGACATGGTACTGTCCAGTCTGTACGGAGAAGTTCCAGAAGAAGAGCAAATAGATGGAATGTCTGGCCATGGCGGATGTGGAGTATTTGTTAGAAAGATAACATCGGTACCGCATGCGTTGGTTGGGATTGTTGGATGCTTTGGTGTCGGCGTTTAGGGGCAGTTTATATACCCAACTTGATGATTTATGCTGGTTTTAATTTGTCGCATCAAGACCCAAGAGCACACTCGACGACACCACGCCTTACGCCCTCGACCTCTTCTCTAAGTTGATCGACTCGAGCCCCCTTTTCTCGTGCCTTGTCGATAAAGTCGTCTAACGAGCCACCAACACCAAAGTATAGTCTCTTCGCTGCAACATAGGCACCCGCTTCACTACCATCGGTGCGACGTTCCCTCTCTAGAATACAAAACACAACCTCGAGGAACGCCTGGAGGGCAAAGGGGGAATAGATGGTTTCGGCACCAAGAATAAGCGTGCTGCTTGGCTGGCCTGTGCCTGTAGGTAGGGTGTAGAGTAGGTCAACAAACTCGTGTGACCAGCCGCCAGAGACGAAAGAGAGTGTGATGTTCGAGTCTAGGAGAGACTGCTGGAAGGCCGCAAGAACATCAGGGCCCAGCTCAACTTCGCCCTCAATTGAGAAGGCATCTTGGAGAGCGGATAGTTGAGTGCTGTTGAGAGCCCAGGACAGAATGAAGTTGGGCAGGGTGACGAGTTGGAGGACTGAAGGATTGTAGTCTGCGAGAATCAGATGCAGGGACTTCCCTTCTGATTTTGAGGCCATGGCCCATTGGAAGAGAGCCAGTGATGGCAATGCGGTGCCGCATCCAAGCTGTTGGAGAAGTGGGTGTTAGAGAGCCATGGCATTGTCTTTCTCAGTTGACACATACCTCCATCACCGTCAAGGGCATTTTCTCTAATGCTGATATGGCATTTTTTGATGCCAGGACCTTGACAAGGTCGACGCTGCTCTCCCAGCTCTTGAAACCACCCTCATAAACACCCGTCTTCACATCATGACTGCCGAGCCCCTCCGACTCTGCGCCGGCAACATCATCCTCCTCGGCCATCAACTGCACCCGGACATCCCACAGCTCTCTCCGTGGAAGTTGGACCACTGTCCCATCGTCTATAGTTACGTCCAGCGTGCTGTATGCGATCTTGGACGGTAGCTGGGCCAATAGGTCGCCGAGCTGGTGATGAGTTGGTTGGAGCTGGGGCCTTCCTGCGACGGGAAAAGCGCTGGCAGCAGGGGCTGGAGCAGTCTTTGGAACGGTAGGGGCCTGCTCATCGTCTGATATATCATCGCCGGCGAAGCCGAATGAAAAAGACATGATGGGCGCTGTCTGTAGTGTAATGTTGAAGTGTTGCTTTACTTGAAGAGGCGATAGTGATAAAAAAGCTGTAAGTGTGTGCACTGTGCAGTGGGGCGAAAACTTGGCCTGAGCCAGGAACCGGACACTGTGCTAGACTATGCGAGAATCTCGTCAACGCTGCCATCTCGTCCGTCATCAATTCTAGAGGATATCTTTTAGCGATCCGCGCCACGCTCTTTAACCCTCGAGACTCTGAGGCGCTTGGAAATAGGTTGTTATTCTTATGGTATTCTAGGACACAACGAGGCCTAATTCACAATGCGCCCTTCAATTTTGAGGCTGGCATCTGCCGCCAACACTCAACGCGGCCTCAAGCCGAATCCCATGGCCCTGCTTCCTCCCATCCACCTATACCGTCGTCTTCTCCGCGCCCACCGCAAGCATCTGCCCGCTGAGATGAGGATCCTGGGTGACGAGTACATCAAGGCCGAGTTCAGGGCGCACAGAAAGGTGGACAACCCATCCCATCTGGTTCGTCAATACCCTCTTTAAAACTTGCCGTCTTCTCAGACACCTTGGCTAATGTGGTTATAGATTGGCTTCTTGACCGAGTGGCAACTGTACGCGCAAAAGATTGAGGGTGACTCGTGGGTGGGTGACAAGCTTGATGAGCAGAAGCTCGCAAAAATGAGTGGTGAGTGAGATGGCACATGACGGCATGTCCTTGACGATTGACGCTAATACCACGTAATAGACGAGCAAATACATCAGTTGTATGAGCTGATGCAGGCGATTCAGAAGAGGGGCAAGGAGGGCGAAGAGCCAGAATCATAGACATATTACATCCAATGTATAACCTGTAGACCAGAACCAATTGTACATCTAGATTAAGCCGCCAGCATGTCTTCTATCCCGATGTATCATCTATCTTCCCTCTAATGCCTCGGCGATCCAGGTTGCCTGGATGGCGCTGACCTTCTTCGCATAGTTCTTGTTGGTATAGACATGCTCGAGGAACATGATGGCCTCTTTCTTCTGACCATGCAGCACACTCGCGGGATGGACAGCAACGACATGTTTGCCGTGAACCGTGACGAAGCTGCCATCTGGTGCTAACATGGCCGTTTTTAACGCAAACCCTCGCAGGAAGCACTTGAGCAGTTGCTCAGCACGCTCTGGGGAAATCGGAACGAAGGGCTGAGGATCCGGTGGTGGGGCCTCGTCCAAGAGCTTTTCGTGAAGACACATGCCGCGGAGCTGCCTCCGAATATTCAAAGCTTGTCTCATGTTGCGCATGTTGATCTTTCGTTGCTTACACCAGTTCACCCTGTCCGCGTTCTCTGCTGTGTACTGTTGTATCGTTGTGAGATAGGTGATGATATCTCCTTCACGACGCTGTAGATCTTTTCTCGATGCTTCGACTTCCTCCTGGGCTTCTTCTGACTGAACGCTCAGGAAGATATCCTCGCCGGATGTGATGCACGAGATGATATCGATGGCTTCAACCACGCAGTCGAATTCGGGGTTTGCGGCAGCAAGAAGAACTGCGCCCAATGGTGCCGAAATAGGGAAACGCGCCATTGTCTCACCCACAGTTGTGATGGTTCCATCGTCGTTGAGCGCTCCAAGGAAGTGCAAATGTACCAGAGCCTTTTCGATTGCCTCTGTCTCTGGTGGATCCATCAGAGGAAAGGCAAGTACATCTTGAATTCCACGGGCTTTCATGGTCAGCACGGCTCCCAACACGTCGTTTCGAAGGATCTCGGGGAGATCTGATTCTTGCAGGGTCTTGAATGCTTCTTCTGGGTACAGCCGGAAACACTTGCCGGGGCCTTCACGACCAGCTCGACCAGTCCGTTGCACCGCCGATGACTTGGATATCGGTTTGGCGAGAAGGGACTCCATGCCCAAGCGTGCTCGATACTGCTTCACCTTTGCTTTGCCACAATCCACAACATATCTAACTCCAGGTACAGTGACCGAGGTCTCGGCGATATTAGTCGCAAGTACAATCTTCCGAGTGAAGGACGACTTGACAGGCAGGAAAGCCTCGCGCTGGGCATCCATCGATAGCTGGCCGTACAGAGGCAGTACCTTGACCTTGGGGACATTGGATGCCAGTGTCCCCGCATACTCCTCGATCAGCTTCTGAGCGGATTCGATCTCTTCTTGACCCGTCAGGAAAGCGAGGATGTCCCCAGGAAGTTGCTCTTGCAAGTGTATCTTGAACACGGTCTTGAGAAGAGCGTCCTGGAGATCGGCAACCGGTCGTGGCTCATGAGTAACCTCCACGGGATACTGTCGTCCTTTAATCTTGAGGACCTGAAGAGGATTTGTATCCTGGCCCTTGGGGCTAATATCCTTGAAAAATTCTTGGATAACCTCCACGTCTGCTGTTGCACTCATGATGACTACTTTGAGCGGGATGCCGCCGCGACCTGACAGATCTCCTGCGAGAATCTGCTTCAAAAACCCGACCAAGAGGTCGACGTCCAGGCTTCGCTCGTGAATTTCATCAACCACAATGGCGCTGTAGTTCCGAAGATTAGGGTCGCGTAGTAGTTCCTGTAGCAGCATTCCCTCGGTCAAGAACTTGATTTTGGAGCCCTTGGGAACTTGGTGGTCAAATCGAACCGAATAACCAACGAGGCCGTCTGGCCGTCCCTTTCCTAGTGGTGTTCCAGCTTCCTGGGAGACTCGATGAGCCAGCGTCGTTGCTGCAACTCGTCGAGGCTGCGTGATGGCGATCCTGCCTCCCACCGAGATTTCATCGTCAGAGTCGGCGACCTTGACCTTTTGACGTCTGCACCATGGCTCCTGGAAGAGAAACTGAGGGACCTGGGTACTTTTACCGGAACCTGTCTCACCCACCAAGACAAGCACATCGCTGCCTGATTTGCGCAACGCTTTCTGAATTTCGTCGCGATACTGCCAGATGGGAAGCTCCTTGCGTGTCTTGAGCAACCCTCGATCCTCCCGACTCCGCGATTTGTCATTGCCGCGGTCCTTGAAATGCTTCTTGGGGCTAGGAAACGTGCGCCCGTTCTTTTGAACGGGTTCTGAAGTGCTTGTTGGCTGGGGGGTAGGACCTCCAGAGGTAGACGCTGATGCTGAAGTTGAGATTGAGATGGAGGTTGGAGTTGTGATCTTGCTAGGCTTTGGGGCAGGCGCTGTGAGATACCCTTCGAGTGAGATCGCCTTTCCTCCTATCGTGACGGCATTTCGATCCGGTCGAGTTTTTCTCCTCTTGGCAGGTGGCGCAGACTTGTTTTCTGACGCCATTTTGTCAGTGGTTGCTGATTTGTTTAACAAGAACGAGATACATTTCTGTCTTTGCGCTGGAAATTTTCACCAGGCCGGACACAGTGCAAGCCTAGCCGCACTGTACGTGCAAATGAAACTACACCTCTCCAAGTGGATGGCTGTTGTACTTCAGAATACCTGAAGGCTCAATAATAGCATTCTCATGATGGGAATGCTTGGGTAATAAAATGCTCTCGATTAGGCGACTTGATCTCCTGGGCTATCTCGCACGTGTTCAGATCTGTCCTTGGGCTGAAGTATTTCACGATCAACAGTGCTCATGTCCATCAACAACTAAAAGTACAATAAGTGGCTTTAGTAAATTGCAAATTGTGGTATTACGCAAAGAGCTATCTTCTATTCGTATAACACCAGGAGGCCATTGCCACTATTCATCCTGTTATTCAAACATGCATCTCATCAAAGAAGACTGATCGCTGAATCTTGTGTTCCGGGGGCTAGCGAAATAGACACCCAGACCAGCCAGAGTCCAAAGTCGTCCAATTTTGTTGCAGATGTGTCCTGTAAGATTCTTCAAATCCGTGTTCCTTTTATCTGGGCGTACATAGGGGCGCGCCTTGACAGGAGTAACCCTACAGACTCCCATGGCCCCAGATCCATAGCAACCCAATGGACTGGGTGTATTAAGCCACAAACCGCCCCCTCCCTATGCCTCTAATGCGTTCTCTATCATCAGTGCGGTTGGTAGCACACTACTTGATACGAGCCAAACGCTCTCTGTTCATTCTCGTCGCGTCATCAACAGCATCGCTCTGTTTATAAGGTTAGTTTGACATGATGACTGATCTGAGACAGGTATCACTTGCCTTGTTCATAATACGATCGATCTGCTTGTTCTGCGAATCAACCTCCTTGCCAATGGCTCTGCCAACCATGTTCATCATCGATACCTGGCCTTCAAGTTCGGTGATGCCATCATCGATCTGGTCCTCGAGCTCATCTGCACCCTCCTCATCCTCCAAGTTGAATTTGCCGTAGTCTTTCTTGCGAGGCTGTCCCCTTGGTCTGCCTGAGGCATTCATGTCTCTGAAGTTGGACTCCATGCGCTGGTTAGCCTGGAAGCCGTCGCGGCGAGTGGCCTCTCGTTGGTCTCGCTCGGCTCGGTGACGTGACATAACCTCCTCGTCCGCCTTCATTTGCCGTTGCTTCGAGGTAAACGGATTGCTGACGTGGACAGCAAACATGCTCCGGTTGAGCGTTTTGAGCTCGGCAGCCCGGTCTTGGGCAATCTTGTTCTGGTTGGCGGCGAGGTCGAGATGCTTCTCGGTGTTGTTCAATCTTTCGCCCTGAGCCCCCAGACGAGCGAGCGTAGCACGGCCGACTTCGTTTGCTTGCCGAGCCATCATGACTGAACGGTTGACGGAAGACGCACTCTCCTTTTGAAGTTGTTGCTTCTCTGCAAGGATAGCCTGATACTCGGCCTCTTCTTGTTCCTCGGCAGTCAACTGACGGTGTTCCCCGTAACCTCCATAAGAAGCATCGTCGGCCCCCGACTGTCCGTAGCCCCCATTTGCAGACGGCTGCTTCTGAGCCTGACGCTCCTGCGCACCAGCAAACAGAGCATCTCGGTTGTCGTCTGGCTCACTGGGGCCAAACCCACCATAGCCCCCGGGCCCTCGAGCTCCAGCTGCTGGGGCTGGGGCTGGGGCTGCGTTGTTGTATCGGTTGCCGCCGTAGCCACCGCCGGATCCATATCGATCCGCACCGTAACCACTTGGCGGCTGGGAGTTGTAGCCCCCGGGGGCGGGTGAAGGAGCACCGTAGGGGTTGGAGGCGGGAGCGGGAGAACCACCGGGGCCGCCAGGACCACCAGGGCCACTGACGCCAGCGCGGGCTTGTTGGTAGGGTGTCATGTTGGCATACTTCGCATCGTCGGCGTAGGGATCTTTGCCTCCTTGTTTGGCATAGGGGTTGTCTGAAGAGACGGACTGAGACGACTTCTTGCGACCAAAGAGGGCGTGGCGGTTGGCGTCGTCGCCATCCTCGCCTTTCTTGCTAAAGCCAAACTTCTTCATGGCAGCGTGGGGGGATTCAGGCGTCGGATAAGGGTCGAGATTGATGTATTGGGTAGTCGCAGAGGAAGAGCAAGAATGAAAGTGAAGAGCTGAAAGGAGGAGGACGGTAGCGCTGCCTTATGAGAGGATTGACCGATGGTAAGGATGGACGGGGAGAGCGGACCCCGGCGGGCGGTGTCCCTCTCCTCCACTCAGTGGTAACTCTCGTCATGCACGTACTTGTTAGCGGCGTGGCACATCGTTTCGGGGATGGATCAGGCGCCCGTCAGGCGTGCCAGACCTGGAGTGACGGGATTCAGCATGCCAGCAGGCTCCGACTTACAGGCTCTCACGGGCCATAGGCGCCCAACAAGCGCCTGAAGGCGAAAAGCCCCCGTTTAGATGGAACATCGCTGGACCCTTCAATTCCATTCCTACCCCTGGCCCTGCAGCCGCCACCTGGAACCCCTCCATGCAGTGCTTGGATCCTCAGTCCCAGGGAGAATTGCATGCGGGCACCCAGATTATTGTTTCCTTCACATGAAACCGTCTACATTGGCATTGCCATCTCGCTCTGGAGAATCCAGTCTTGCCCTCTTCGTCCTGGCTTCGGCATTTGGTATTTGGCATTTACGTGGTCGCGGCCCGTGGTGTGTGGCTCAGCACTTTCGCTGCGTCAGCCAGTGGCGGCGCCCGCGTATGCCAGTCAGCTTCGGGGTGGTATTTTTAACACAAATCTGGCCCAGTCAGCCTGACCTGACTGAAAAGGACTTTGGCTCTCAGCTCAGGCAGGCTGTCGTGTTTGCCGGACGGGCTTGGTCAGAGGTGGAAAACCGAGCCGAGCCGTTTGCGTTTTCGGATTCTTGATGAGGGTCAAACAAACATGTTGTAAAGGTGGTTTCACCTATGGAGCTGGTAGTAGGTGAATGTGACAACGTCTATGCTCAACCGTAAAAGTACTATGGAAACCAAGAGAGATTGGAATAGGAATAGAAATTGTGGAATATGTCAAGTGCCAAGCAAGGCCGTCTACTACCCTAAGGTATGGCTGGCTGCCTACCATCTGGAGGACAAAAAAGACGGGAAGAGGTAAATAATATCACCACACCCACAGTTCTAAACCTACTCTTATAAGACCCTAAAGTCTATCAAAGATCTTAATAATAAAGAGCTTTAGCTAGGTACCATATAGACTTAATTGTTTATAAATAATCATAAGTTTGGGCCTACTACGGCATAAAGACATATAGATCTGATCCTGCGTTTTCTGACCACGGTCAGGCCTACCTAGGTACCTACCTATTGTGTTCCGAGGAAGTCCAGTGTGGAGATGTAGATGTATGTAAGAGGGTAGCAAAAAGAGCACGTTTCATGTAATTGTCCACTGAATCACAAAGCCCCTTATTAGTCTACTGTGGACACATTCATTTATTCCATCCAGACAGAAACAGCACTACTATCGGATCCTAAGCAATGGATCTCAAACCTTATCACTCGAAGGCGCATCACGTGCCAGATGCCATGAAAATGGAAGGAGTTAAAGAACACACCAAGCTTCAGTCAGCCCCACAAGTGGGGGTACATACAGTAGTCTTAGGCGCTCCGCAGTGGCTGATACCCACTGTAGACCCCCGCTGAGACATTGGAAAGCCACCACTGCTGAAGGGCCATTGAGGCGATCATCGCTCCCCAGGTTTCTGGTGAGGCTCTCTTGATTGGCCACCTGGCCGATGCGTCACCTCTGACTCGCTTCCATTCCGACTCGGTCAGCCGGCGTCTTGATCTAGAATTTCCTACTTCAAACACGCAGAGCCGTGTTGCCATTGCTTGATACTGCACGTCTCCGAGCCCAATCCCAATCCTGCTCCCACCTACCTTGTTTATTTCAACGGCATCTTTCTTCTTCTCAAGCTTTCTGTCGACGTCATGATTTCCTCTTGAGCAGCCAACTGACCGCGTTCCTCCATCCTTCCGTGGAGCCGTGATCTATTCATCACAACCACCGCAACGCCTTAAATCGATATATCTCCTTGAGGAGTCAACAAGATGATAGCCCGAATATACCACACCCACTCTTTACTTGCTACCGACTACCTTGCCCTGCAATCAATACTCTTACAGCGGACCTCAATATCAATATCTTGAACATCCCAGTCTGGCTGCACTTAATTGCTGGAATAATTGAAAATATCCTACTAACTATACCACAACCATGGCCTCCGTGTTCACTTATGATCCCGATCCCCCGAGAGTCTCGTCGCCTTGGCTGCTTCCGAACGACCCAGGCAAAGATGACAACGACAATAGTCTAGGGTCAACAACCCCTGGCTCGACTCAGGACGTTCAGCCCGGCTTATTGTCCGAGTACGGAGTTACCAAGCTGGAGGCAGAACCTCAAGATGGACCGACTGAGTACAAGCTTCACCTGCTTCTCAGGCCGCGGCGAGTTTTCAAGAGCATGAGCACTGCTGGCCAGGGGCGCAACTCACGACCTGCCAAACCTTCGGCTCCTTCTCCAGCTGCTTCTAGCCAGCCCCGACAGGAAAGGCTCCAGCATCTAACAACTCAGCTCCTGTGGAGGCTGCAGCAGTCTTCTCCATACCATGCATCAAGCTCCAAAGAGTTGGCGCTGCCCAGGTTGCCCGATGACCATGTTGACCTCACGGCGCCAGTGAAGTTGAGCAATCTGGTCCCAGGCCTGGAGGAATCTAGGGGCGCACTGTATGAGATTGGTGTTGCTGACGACGGCACACTCATCGGATTGACCAAAGATGAGATGGATGAGAGTACCACAACTCTGAGGGTCATGGCCGCAAGCCTGGGCTGCTCTGTTGAGGTTCTCCGTATGGTCATTGTCGGAGACTGTGAATGGGTTGAATCAGCAGAGTTGATTGACAATTCTGCAACGGCACCGGCCAAAGTCACTCGAAGCGGTAAGCTGTGGGTTGCAGAAGCACTTGTAATGCCGAATTTTGGTTTTGCGGTTAACGCCGAAGGAAACGACTCTGAAGCGTCCAACAAGAATGGACACCCAACAGCTGAGTCTGTTGCTGTCCCCAGCCGCGGAAGTTCGACCACGCCACAGCTAAGGGTTACATTCACCGGTCCCACGACGTCTGGAAAGTCGAGCTTGTTGGGTACACTGTCAACAGGAACCATGGACAACGGTCGTGGGAAAAGTCGGCTCAGCCTGCTTAAACACCGACACGAAGTTGTTTCTGGTGTCACCAGCTCCATAGCTCAGGAGCTTATTGGATACAAGGATCGATCTATTTTGAATTATGCTCACGGAAATATCGAATCATGGGTTGACATCCATGACTGCTCCGAGAACGGCCGTCTGGTCTTTGTTTCTGATTCAGCTGGTCACCCAAGGTATCGTCGCACAGTTCTTCGCGGCCTAATGAACTGGGCGCCGCATTGGATAATATTGTGTCTCGCTGCAGACGATACCGAAGCAGCTTCGAAGAGTTATGGTGCAACCTCGTCCGCGCAGGACGTCTTGGGAGCTGCAGCAGTCGGAGTTGACCTGGTCAAAGCCCATCTGACCCTATCTCTGAAGTTGGACCTGCCCATGGCTATTGTTATTACCAAGATGGACCTCGCCTCCAAGGCAAGCCTGCAGAGAACCATGGTCAAGGTCCTTAGCGCCATTAAGGAAGTAGGACGTATACCCAAGATCTTGCAGCCGGATCAGAGGCAGCACCAAGATTTGGATCGTGTGCCCGAACAAGATCACGAAAAGGTCAAGGAGCTTTTGAAAGGCATCTCGGAAAGCGGTAAGCTGACTGAGCTTATTCCCATTGTCCTTACAAGCGCGGTCAAGGGGAGCGGCATTGGCCTGATGCATGCACTTCTGGAGAGCCTGCCTTTGCCTCCTGTCCCAACAGCGCGCGATTTTGTTGGGATGGCCCTAAACCCGGAGCAGCCCAAGTGTCTCTTCCATATTGATGACACTTTTACTCTACCGGCTTCGTATGGTGTGTTGGCTGGTACATCCGGAAAGCAGCCTGAACCTGGCATCGTGGTTTCTGGTCATCTCCGATTCGGTCGGCTCTCTGTTGGCGATAGAATCGTCATTGGCCCGTTCCCTTCTGAAGAAGAGGACGATCCACGCGGGTCGACTCCAGAGGATAGGCCGTCTCCAGGTAGCTATGGACTATCGATATCGCATCCATCTTCGGCAGAGCTAGTGCGCATCGCCATGAAGAACGCTGTATCAGCATCGGCAATCGCAGGAGAGTGGCATGATGCGCAAATTGTAAGCATACGGAATCTTCGTCTCCCCGTTTTGGCCCTCGAAGCCGGACAAGCGGGCTCAATCGGCCTTGTTATTCAGTCACTTTCGAACAGCCATCAAAATGGCAGCTCGGGATCCTGCTCGCCAGCCGAGGTGCCTCGCATTCGCCGCGGTATGATTCTAGCAATACCTTCAAAGCACATGGCAGACACTGGTCTAAGATTGCAGGCCGCGAGTGGCTTCACGGCCGTGTTCAGTGACCCAGATATACAAACACTGGCAGTTGGCTCATTTGTAAACATCTACACTGCCAGCATTAGGACAATTGCACGGATCCGCCGTGTATCCCGTCAAAATGCAGCATGGGAAACCGGCGCTATGGTTACAGACGAAATTGAAGAGATTTTTGACCTCAACGAAGATGTTGAAGCAGAGACTAAGAAGACAGAGCCTGATCAGCCGACAGGCAGAGTTGAGGTGGCATTGGAGCTCCTCCATCACCGAGAATGGATCGAGATGGGTTCGCGGGTGATATTGTTGGAAGGCGGAAGCCAGGATAAATCAGGACTTGAGGGATTTGTGGGAAATGTTGTCGAAATCGTTGACTGATTTTTTGAGCGTATTGTTTAGGATGCTGCTGGCCTCAGCGTTTTGTATTTTATTGCTTGGTTGATTTGTTTATTGATGCGGTAGTTGGTTGAAGTGATACTCCATTCGATGTGGGACGCCGCGCATCAGTCGTTTAACAGTTGTCTTATTATAACTCCGAGGACGCCATACATATGCTAAACCCAATCATAGTCTCCCTCCCCTAAGCTCTGACTAGGCCATAGAATAACGTCCATGTCAAGACGAAGCCTGAAATACCATTGAACATACCACCGGCCCAGAAGTCAAAGAAACCGCGGTAAAAGCGAGTCGGGTCGAGCGGAGCGTTGCCTTTGGGGATAGACTCGGGGGCGACTTTGAGAACGTAAAAGAGGAGGGTGGTGATGAAGGAGAAGACGAAGTAGATGAGGAAACCGTAGTAGGACTCGAGGCCAAGGATGCCAGCGCTGACGCCGAAAAGGGAGGCAGTGAGACTGTGGAGGTTTGAGAGTGCCTGCGTAGAACACTGTTAGTAAGAGAAGATTGAATGGGCGGTGTCGATCGCTTGTGCAAAGCGACAGATGGTGAGAACCAACCTTGGAGTTGTGGACCAAAGACTCGGGGACGATAGGGTTAATCTGAAGCTCGCGTTCGGAAGGAGCCATTGTTACGGTGTGAATGGGAGTGTCGAATGGTATTTCTGAGTCGTAGCTATCGTGATGAAGCCTTTTGAGGCTATGAATGAGGTGCGCGGCAAGGCTGGCGTCGTTGAAAGCTTGTCGTCTGAGATGAAGCTATCCGCGTGCGCCTGTAGGTAGCTGTTGCGATGTGATGACAGCGTGTCGGTCCGACCGTGGCTCCGAGCTTGTTGGCCGACCAGGGTGGCCCTCCCTTTGGAATCAAGCTGCGGGCAAGTGCCAGCCCCGGTGAAATTAAGAGTACGTACCGGAAAGACCCCTCTACCTGCCTACCCGCGACTGCCGTCAATTGGTTTGGCGGGGTAGGTAGTCGATGAATTTAAGAAGTCCTGATATCTTGCATTAGCAGTTCTTACAGAGCTAGAACTGTCAATTCACCAAAAGACATACACATCGCGACGACAATGGAACACTCCTTTGAGCCTCTCAAGAACGACCTGTTGCTTCGCGCAGCATGGGGTGGGTTGCCCGCGTCTCTGTTGTGATCTGCCGGGTGGGCAGCAAGGAACCATGGGAGAGCTTGTGCTGAGAATTGCCGTGTTGCGACTTAGGCCAGACCGTTGAGCGCCCGCCCATGTGGGTTATGCGGCAAGGTAAGAGATACGTAAGACCTACAGATGTGTTGAACAAGGCTGACTGGGTCAATTGACAGCCGGCCGTTATCTTCCCGAGTATCACGAGGCCAAGGGCAACAGAGACTTCTTCGAGTGCTGTCGCGACCCTGAAGTTGCTACGACCATCACCTTACAGCCCGTCCAGCGTTATGCCGGTCTCATCGACGCTGCCATCATCTTCTCCGACATTCTTGTGATCCCGCAGGCCATGGGTATGGTTGTTGAGATGGTCGACAAGAAGGGCCCGCACTTCCCGAACCCGCTCCAGAACCCCGACGACGGACAGTACGGACAGGTCCTTGCCAAGGACGTCGATGTCGCCTCTGAGCTCGGATACGTATACAAGGCCGTCACGCTGACGCGCCAAAGGCTTCAGGGCCAGGTACCACTGATTGGCTTCTGTGGCGCGCCGTGGACGCTCTTCTGCTACATGGTTGAGGGTGGTGGAACCAAACTATTTGCGCAGGTCAAGACGTGGATCTACAAGTATCCTGAGGAGTCCAAGAAGCTGTTGGCAAAGATTGCCGATATCTGTGTGGATCACTTGGCGCTGCAAGTCAAGGCTGGTGCACAAGTAAGAGCACACCATAAGCTTGGTTACATGTCCATTTCGCTGACTTGACGGCGCCGTATAGCTGGTAATGGTGTTCGATTCATGGGCAGGAGAGCTTGGACCTGCGTCCTACAGCGAATTCTCTGAGCCTTACCTCAAACGCATTGCAGAGAAGCTCCCCGGAAAGCTTCAGAGCCTCGGTCTGGACAAGGTTCCCATGACGGTCTTCCCCAAGGGTGCGTGGCATGCTCTCGACTCGGCGTGCAACCTGGGCTATAATGTGGTTGGTATGGACTGGCTGCACGACCCCAAAGAAGCTGTCAAGATTCGAGGGGACCGCAACATCGTGTTCCAGGGAAATGCCGACCCCGGAGTTTTGTACGGTACCAAGGAAGCTATCACAAAGGCTGTGCAAGAGATGGTTGACGGGTTCTGGGTTGGTAACAAGGGCTGGATTGCCAACCTTGGCCACGGTATGTCATCCTCGAATCCCAGAAGCTGAAGAAAAAAAAGGGGATGTTTGCTAACGAAATTAGGAATCACACCTGGTGTCAACCCGGACAACCTGAAGCACTTTTTTGAGGAGGTTCACCGATTGACCAAGAACTAATTCCCGGACTATGCAATGATTTGGTATGTCTGAATATACGATATATGTATGCTCAACACCACAGCTCCTTGCCGACACACAAGGGACTGTGCCAGGGACGTGGATATCCCCGGTGACCATAACATCATGAAAAGGGGGGCCTTGATGATAGACCAAAAAGATATGTAAATGTATAGCAGAAAATCGTGACCAAAGGAGAAAAATCCAAGTCTTTTTAAAATTCACCGTAGCTCGCATGGGGGTATCTTTTGCTTTTCCTCCCATGATCCGTACCGTCCCGTTCGTCCGTACTCATAATGGCCTGACCAAATGCCCACCCGTGCCGTTGTCAAAGGCGCCCCAAACACCAAGCTTTGAAACAATAGATATTTAATGATACTCTCCCAGGGAGAGGGAAAAAAAGGGGCATCCGGTAAATGCGATGTGAGTGTGATGTGGAAGGCGTTTCCTAAGCCTTCTTGCCAAAGAGCCAGTTCTTTCCCTTTTGAGCGAGAGACTCTGCGACAGGAGCAGGCGCAGGCGCAGGCTTTGAAGCGGGCTCGTCTTCCTCGGAAATGGCCTCCTCGTTGCTGGCCTTGCGGTTCAACTCAGCCTCGTTGTCCTTGAAAATGTTGCCCGCGCCACCGCGGCCAGCGTGCTGAGCACCAGCGGAGGGGCGTCGAGGAACACTTGAAATCCAGTCAGCGCTGTGAAGCAGAGGATAAGCGGGGTCGAGGTGAATAAAACTTACGCCTCAACATCCTGGCGCTTGCGAGTTTCGCGGGGATCGTCGTTCTTGGCCATGTTGCCCGTGCCACCACGTCCAGTGGTAACGACAGAGCTCTTGAGGGTGGGAGTCTGAAAGTCGGCGGGGTTGGCCTTGGGGCTCTGGGCCGAATCGGCCATGTTGCCAGCACCGCCACGGCCGTGAGAGGAGAGCATTGTGATGACTTTGTTGGGGGAGAAAAGGCGGAGGATGTCTAAGTGAGTATAATGGCAGGCGTGTCGTTTTGTCGCAGCCGACTTTGGGACCCAAAAGAGAGTGAGAGTGATCGATGGTTCTGGGGTTAGAGGGGCTGATGAGGGGTTGTAAGAGCTGCTTGAGAAGAGCGAAACCTTGAGACGACTGGCTATAAAAAGAATGTTCAAGCAAGATGAAGGAAGTAAAAGTCAGGGTGAGTCAGTCATTCCAAGGGGGGATGGTGGTGACCTTTTAACCCGACGCCAAGTCCTAGTGATGTCGTTATTTTTGCCAATTTTTTCCTTCTAGGATGTTCCCATGATCAACCAGAAAAAAATTCAGCAGGCCTACCTAGGCAGTCAATCAGCCTCCTACTGCGGGCTTTTTCTCGCCCACCGCCGCCCAGCTTCTGAGTATGGGCTAGCGAGTCTAGGCTACCTCCGAAACTGGGCATTGAGGGACGTTGGAGTTGTTTGCCTTGTTTCTTGCCCGACTGACTTGTGTTTCCTTAGCTGTTGTTCACTTTTCTTGCACAAAATTCGACATTCTACCACCCAATTCACCCTGTCACCCACCTGTCTGTAATATCATATTCCTCGTGGACTGGAACTTCTACTGTCTGAGGCTCGGGTGAAGCCAAGTCTAGACCAAGTATATGCAAGTACCCTTGCGCCAAGGGCTTGGTTTATGCGACCGGCCCCAGCGCCTAGGGCCCGCGCTGAGACGCCCGCCAGTCGTTGAATATTGGGTACGTAATGGTTTTTCATGTCCTCGTGGTGCCCCAGACTCTTGGCACGGTACGCGAGGGTACGCCGTCAATACAAGCTTTTTGAGGTCTGGCCCTGCGAGCGTATGTGCCGTCGCCTCACGGTGAGAGTGAGGGGTCAGAGTTGGTCACTTGATCGATTTTCCGAGCTTTGAGGCTGGTCATTCGCCCGTCACATATCACCGCCTCGACTCATCTCGTTCTTCCTTCCCGCCTTCTGTCAGGTACATACACACATCCGGGGAAAGCTCTGCAGATTGGCCAATGACACCTCTGGCTCTGCCCAGCTGTCTGCCCTCTGGGGCTCGCCTGCCTTCTTCTGCCCGGGAATCATGGCCATAGGGCAAACACTTTGTCCAGATTTCAATCCTCCTTTCCGAATTCCACCAAGTTCGTCTCCCGACTCTGGAATGTATCATTGCTGCCCGCCAAGCTCGATGCCAAGAACCGCTCGCCTCCCAACTGGCTCCAGACCGTCGCTCTCGCCGGCCTCCGAAGTCCCGGTCGCGTCCCTCCCACCTCCTACCTCCTGGCTGAGCATAGTCTTGTCGCCCAGTCAGATTGAACAATAGAGGACTCAATCCGTTTCCGCATGCCGTCAAGCTGCTCATGCCTGGCTCGATTAAGCTACTCACATGCTAATGCCGGGACCCTGAAAATGGTGGCTCAGCCCCAAACACTAACGAAATAGAGACAGACCCTGATCCCGTCCTAGTCTGCAATGACGTTGCACACCATTGGACCCCTGGTTCCGACGACAAGCGATTGCCTTTCTTTGCTTTTGCTCTTCTTTTGCCCTGTCGATCTCAGTCCACCGTCAAACTCTTTTTTACTCCGTACTCGGCCAGTCTTACTCACTTCGCCATCACACTCAGCTTCACACCACACACCGGCGACACGCACACTTAGGCCCACGGGCAGATGTCAAAAATGGTGCGAAATAACCCATCAATTGATCCAACTCCGGCGCCGGCATTTCTGCTCAGCAATTCATGAGACATGCTTTGATCCAACAAGGACCGTACTGTGCACAACATCTGCTAAAAAAGATGTCTACAATGCTGAGTGCGCCATATCCTGCGCCTGGCAACCTGCTTGAGTCTCTGGCAAGGCCGTTCTGCCCGTCTCTTTCTCTCCTGTCGCTCCTAGGCTTCATCGAATATCGCAATTTACCCTCTTCTTTAACCAGCCCTGTTTAGGGGTGACAACAGCCCATCCCTCTCTCTCGCTTCTCCATACACACTGGACGCCCACTCCTAGTCCATCATGTCTTCGTCTCCATCACCACCCTTGACATTGGCGTCCTTACGGATGGGGATCTTGATACCTTGCGATGCGAAAGTCTTACTGAGCGGCGTGCTCTCGCACACACCTGGGAACTTCTTGGCCGAATACACATTGAACACCTCACTGAAGCATGACGATAGTATTGGTGCCCGACCTTGGTTGACGTTGGCCGGCGCCCCTGCCCCACCAGGTCGCCCGACGTTTACAAACGAGAATCTCAGCCTGCAAATTGAATGTGAGCATTTTCTGACCCACATTGTGGCACTGCTTGTGGTTCTTACCGGAAGGGTCCCTCAGTTCGCACACTCAAATCTTGAAGCACAAACCAAATGCCCGGCGTGCCTTTAACATCACCGAGGCGGAATGCGCTCGCCGCCAGGCTACCAATCAGGTTTCTTGTGAACATTCCCTGAGGCTGGCCGCCTACAACCGCCATGCGCGTAAGCGCATTCTGGTCTTGACCGTAGCCATTGCGGAATGGAGCCATGCCTGATTGACCTGGTGGGGGAGGGACGGGAGGATCGGCACCATAGCCGCCGTGTCTCGGATAGTACTGCTGGGGCGGTCCGTACGAGCTGCTTGAGGGATACGACGGTGCTACCTATGTGTTAGCAGGGCCCTTATTCACGCCCGACGTCCTGTTAGGCAAAACTAGGCCGAACTAACCTTGTCCGTAGCCTTGCTGGGGCGGGTAATCCTGCGCATAGCCCATACCCCCCTGAGATTGGCCATATCCCGACTCACGACTAGGGGGGAGAGCTTGCTGCTGGTATGAAGGGGTGCTCGGCTCAGGATTGACGAGAGACGAGTAGGTATAGGTGCTCGAGGACGAAATCGAGCCTGTTCCAGTTGATGACCGCACAAGATTGACTTCTTGAGTGCCGTCCTCGTTCCAGAGATCGACAGACAGTACAAACATGGTATGGTCGATTTCGCTGTGCGCACATTGTTAGTTCAATGTAGTATCAGTGGGTGTTGTCCACAATGGCAACATACCTGTAGTCGACTTCCTCTCCTGTTGCAGAGTCTATAATGACTAGGCGGACACATGGTGGCGGTGTGATGGGGCGGCGGTCCTGTCTCAGATTGTGAGCTAGGAGGGTAACGTTCTGCCAGAAGAAGCAAGCTCACCTTGTCACCAAACCCACACATTCGGGCGCGGCGAGGCTGTTGTACGACGTCAAGACTATTGGCAAAGCGTCAGCGTAAGGGCCTAACCATGGGCGCTTTGGACAGCAACGGACCTGTACTTTCGACCCGAACCATCTTCAACTTTGGAAAAGGTTGTAGCCACCTGAGAACGGGCATGTTGATCGGTGGGAGAATGGCCTGCGGGTGGTGGGGGGGCCTCGTCGGGTCGAGGAGGGTGTTGCGAATGGGGATGCGGCAGCGGGTGTTGGCTTGGGTGAGGCTGCTGGTAGGGGGCTGGAGGGTATGGATGTAGTTGAGGTTGGTGATGTGGTGGCTGATGAGGAGGAAGCGGCTGGTGAGGATGTGGGAGCGGATGCTGGTGCTGGTGGTGTTGAGAAGGAGGAGGCGGAGGTGGAGGAGGAAGATGGGAGGAATGGTGATGCTGAGACGGAGGCGGCAGCGGTGGCGGGGGATGCTGGTGTTGTTGGTAGTGCATGGGGGGGACGTTGGACGAGTAGCCCGGGGCGCCGCCAGGTAATGGCATACGCTGCGACATATCGGGCGGATGGTATGCTGAGTTCATGCTGGTAGGTACGGCACGACAGAGGACAAGACAGGTCGAGCACGATTGCCGAGGCGTGGATGGTGCGTGCAGCCAACGAAGGTCGGGATATATATAAGAAGGGTCTGTGATGTGCGCTAGGCGCGGGACGAGGACGATCGAGAGAGAAGGACGCGAGGCGGTTTGGTGAAGAGAGTGGAGGGACGGTCGATTGTTCAAAGGGGAGGGGGGATATAAGAGCAGAAGCAGAACGCTCCGGTGCCCGTGTCCCTCCAGAACAGATTCGGGGATCAAGAAGCAGGTCGGCAGCCAAGAAACAAAACGAGCGAAGCAGCAGAGAAAGAATTGTGACGGCGACACGCGAAGCCACCAGGAGAAGCCGACGATATGTAGGTATGTCGTCGTCGCGGCGGGCGGCGGCAGGTGGAGAACACCAGAAGCCCGGCTGAGGGTAAGGTTGGCAGAGTTGGGGTGATGGGGAGCGCGCAAGTGGCGCGGGCCGGGAGCGCTAAAAAGTTTCGACTGGCCCTGCCGGTACCTTTGGCCGCATGGGAGGACCTGACTTGCTGCAGCAAAAGCCTAACTCGGCAGGGGCAGGCCGATTACCCAAAACTGACAAGACTAGAATCCCACCGATAACCAGGTTGGAGGGAGGGGGGGAGGAAAGAGGCGCCCAAGCAGCGAGAAAAGAGGCGTGCTAAGATCGGAGCTGAAAAAGTCAACCTTGATCTCGGGTCGATGCAGAGTCTCTGGGCGAACCTTGTTGTTGCTATTGTGACTTGGCTCTCGGGGTCCAACAAGAGCGCGAACGACAAAAGGAATCACGAAATTGGACCGACGGGTCGCCTTCCCCCCCTCCACTCTCCCACACACTCTGAAGAGGGGGAGAGAGAGGACATTGGAACCCGCAAGCAAATGATCGGAGAAAAGAAAGGTTACATGGTAAAAGAAAGCAAGCGGCATGATACATGATACCTGGCAACAAGTGCACACACCACCTCCAAACACGAACCACCAGGCTGCCTACCTGCCCAATTGAAGCCATCAAGTCACGCCGCTCACTAAACGGTACTACCCCAGCTGCTCTGCCACGTTCGAGTTTGTCTCTTATTAGACATGGCTGTCTCAATGCTCGAGCGACTTTTTACCGGTGAGACATGAAGGACTCTGAAAATATCACAGCCTGGTGAGGCCACCTCAAAAGCCTCCAAGCCATTCTGCCATCCCAGGCCCTTTGTTTTATTGCATTGTGCAAGTGGGCGGTGTCTGCTGGCTATGCAGATTGTCAACGATTCTCGCCCGTCGCCTCCCTTTGTCCGTTGTACCCGACTCCGGGCAGCGTGACCGTTGTCGGGCGCATCGTGAATAGAAGCATAATCACATCCACCAGCACACCACCCCAGCCTGCTTGACGAGAGCGGTCGCTGCAGCGATTGGCATGGCGCAAGCAAGAGCAACGCCTGAAACTCGCAAGTTGCGTTGTGTTACCTGGGCTTGGGCTATCTTGCTCAACAACCTCAATGAGTGGCTGGACAGCCAAGTACCTGGGGGTAGTTAGGCAAGTATCCGTCATCTGAAGGACCGAGGATATACCTCTAACACGTATCCGTACAGCAGTCCCCTTTGGCGTTGGGCTCTTGATCTGGTCGTCGATTCTGCCGGCACATCTCATCCTTCAATGCTAGCGCCCACGCTCTCTCTACCGGCGTGTTACTTGCTCGCCTTCCCATTGGCGGCCATTCTCCGATCGATTAGGCGGTACTGTAGGCGATGGGCCGTGAGGTGGTTTGGCGGGCGGTACCTGGGACGTGCCCACCTAGACTACTGCCACGGGAGTGAAGCCCCAATTGGGAGGCTCCGGCGCTTGATGCTCGCGCCACACAGAGCATGCATGCCCAGTGGCACCTCATGCCCCGCCATCATGTTGAAGAGCCCCGCAATCGGAGTCATCGAGGCCTTTGCAGTCACAGCACCGCAGAATAAATTCCCCCACCGAGAGTGAGTCGACCGACGGCTTGCAGCTACGACAAGACACGTTCTGGCCAGAAGCAAAACGAAGCAACATCGTGACCTTCAATTGTCAGCCATGGATCTCGTCAACAGGTTGGTCCTCGCCGTCACTGCTCCTGCACTTGCACTTGCAGAGCCGTGAGCAAGTTCTCCGAGAGTTGCACATTTCTTTCGCCCTGCAGACGCTGATGTTGAACCCCCTCCAGTCTCGAAGGCCGCCTCCTTTTCGCCGTACCCAAGAGTGAGGATATCTCTACCCAATACAAACCTTTCGTGCTTTGGACCCCAACCGGCTGACTGCTGTCAAGAGGGTCGGCTCAATTCAGCCACGCTCAATCTCCTCGAGGGTGCCGATATCCAGTTCCGCCGCGAGAACCGCCTCGACATCGCCCTCGTCAAGAACCTCCCAATTGCCCTCATCTTCCTGCCCGCCGCCGATATCCCCACATTTGTCGGTGAGGGCCAAGTTGACATTGGTATCACTGGATGGGACCAGGTTCAGGAGCACGATGCCGCCGTCCGTGCTTACAACCACTTGCGACGCAGCTCGGTCGACTTTTCTGCTTCCGATGACAAGGTCGCCGGCTCCGACATGATCATGGAACTTGGATTTGGAAGCTGCAAGCTGCAGGTCCAAGTGCCCGAGAAGGGCCAGTACAAGACCCCCAAGGATCTCATTGGCAAGACAATTGGCACTAGCTTCGTCAACCTGGCGGCCGACTACTTCCTGAAGCTTGAGCAGGGCGATGACAAGGAGGGCGGTATCTCCCCGCGCAAGATGCGCACCAAGATCGTTGAGCTGAGCGGTAGTGTCGAGGCTGCCTGCGCTCTCGGTGTTGCTGAGGGTATTGTTGATCTTGTTGGTGAGTGCTTACATTCTTGTTGCTGCATGAACCAGACAGGTCTTTGCTGACATTGTTTCCGTTAGAATCCGGAGAGACAATGAGGGCTGCTGGACTCAAGGCCATTGACACGGTTGTTGACTCTACTGCTGTGCTTATCAAGTCAAAATCGCCCTCAAACCCTGAACTCATTGAGCTGATCACTTCCCGTATCCGAGGAGTCATCACCGCCCAGCGCTACGTGCTTTGCCAGTACAACGTCGAGCGAAACAAGCTGCCTGAGGCCACCAAGGTCACTCCCGGCAAGCGTGCAGCAACCGTCACAACTCTTGATGAGGATGGCTGGGTTGCTGTGAGCTCAATGGTAGAGACGAAGAAGATTGCCCTGGTGATGGATGAGTTGACCCGGATCGGCGCCCAGGACATCCTGGTGCTCGACATCCACAACGCACGATAGAGTATCCACTGGATGGTTGGCGTTGGTGTAGATTCATGGGGAACGGCGCTTGGATAAAAGGCAGGACACACAAGGTTGGGTATACGCTAAAAGATTAGGACTGAAGTGAACTGGGGGAAATGGCAGGATGGCTACATGTAGGTGCCATTTGCCCATGTCGTAATGAGATATCCCGTTAGAGCTTCAATGACCTTTGACGACTGAGAATTGTGGGAGAGAGGGGGGGCATGGTCAGATGTGAACACGAAGGATCGGCGCTGCATACGTCGAGAGCGCCTCGTTGAGGAGGCTTTGTGAGATGAATATGGTGGCTTTGCGAAGCGCGTCGCATGAATTTGTGTGGGTAGTGTAGTGTTGAGCTGTCGTGGCTGAGCAAGCTGTCGCAATCGCGAGCGACTTTTTCTCCTGACCAGAAAGCGAAACCGAAAAGAAAAAGGTCGCTCTGAGCCTTCTTTTGGGCTTCCATAAGGCTTCCTTACGAGTTCCTTGGAGGTTCGGTTTCGGGTCCCCAGGTTCAGGGATCGATCGGGAGCGTCGGAATCTTTGGTGTGGGCTTTGGGCGCTTCTCCAACAACGCGATGACCTCACCAGGGCGGAATACGGTACGTAAGTGACGAACCCGAGCCACAACCGCCTCAGTTCATCGCCAGCCTTTTCCCCTCTGCTCTCGCGTCAAAAGGACGAGGTTTCCTCCCTCGAGCTGGTTTTCGTCACTCTCTTCTCAGATTACTGCCAACACTATACACTTGAACGATTCATCATCATGGTCAAGATAGGTCAACCGCCTCAAAATGCCGATGCTGGCAAGCAGCCGTCAGCCATCTACTCGGTGGGTCTCCCCGTTGGAACAGTTTTTACTGTCTCCAGTTTGAGGTCATCGTGCAGAGAGACGCAACGGTCTCTTTCTCCGAGTTCTTGTAGCGAATCTCACGATGATGAACGAGAGGTTCTGGACAATGGCTTTACTAACAGAGGGCATTAGTTTGTCATGACGCCCATCAACATAACCGTCTTCCTCTTCTCACTGCTCCTGGTCGACCTCCGTTATAGCCTGGGCCGCATCAACCTCTACAGCGACAATGGTGGCCGGAGCTCTCGATGGATCCCCCGGTGGTTTGCCCAGCCCTACCAGCACATCGGGCACACCGATCATGATGCCTACGGCGGGTGGCACTACCACAGCAAGCAAAAGAAGCTCATGAAGATGGAGGCTGAGGAGGCCTTTCAGATGCGCAGCACCGTGCTCGTGCTGCTAGCCGTTGTTGGGGCTCTGGGTGCGACTGCGGCCTGGTACCTGACCAGCCGTCTATATCACGGTGTCGTTTCCCTTGCGCAATCATCGAGCAATCACACGGTGCCTCCGCCAGTACTGTCAACCTGATGCAAGCTCGGAAACGGAGCCGATGTTTGATGACACACTGGAGCCACGCCAGGAGGCTTGCGTTGTAATGCGGATGCAGCGGAGAGTGGCAGTATGGTGGCCTCAATGTGCTGCACTCGTCCCGGGGAAACGACGTTGGACAATCTCCGGGGCCAACATATCATGTCGCAAAAGGATTTGACGTGCGTGCCTTGCGTGCGGTGCCGGGCGCCCTCTCTGCTACTTGAGAGCAACCTCGTTCGCTTTAATTACCACCTCGGGTGATTGATCACCTGGACGATCAGGATTGTCTCACATTGAGGGCATCACAATCGTGACGGGATCGCTGCAGCGGGTCGTTGCCCTCAAGCATGGATGGGCACATGCTGGTCCCTCCTCTCTCATATGTCATGGCTCTTTGGACAGACCTAAAGTGTCGATCAAAAGTGGCATCGTCGGCGAGTTGGCGGGTGTTTTAGGTCAATGCGTCAAAATTCCAGGGGTCACGGCGGGGCGGGCGTCTGCGTTTCGGATCCTGGCCGTGTCAGTCGAGGAAGGAGTCACGGAGTCAACTTACTGCCTCATGCGTTCAAGGGATAATACGGAAGGGTCAAACGTGATGATAATGATGTTTTATTTTTAGCCCTAAGAAGAGGGCAATGGTTGATTGATTGAGAATCAAAACGACAGTTCCATCACAATCATGGTCAAGAAGCTGCCACGACCAAAGGCGTCTAAACCTCGGCCGAGAATAGAATGATATACACACCCAGAGTGCACACAAACGCAAAACGCCTCATACTCGTAGCTATTCCAAGCCGACCTGCCAGAGATCCAAAGGCAAGCCCGAGAAAAAACATAACACCACATTAAACCCAAGACCAATTCATCGATATCATGTGTTTCCTTGCAAAAATCCTCAATTCCCCATCAAATCAAAAGTTTCGAGATCCCATGCGCTCCTCGACGCTGCCCCAGTAGACAATTGGCCTGGGCTCGAGGAGGCTCAGCTCGCTGCCAAAGCTCCTCCGCTCCGCCTCCATATTCACCAGCGAGGGCTGGCGGAGGATGATGCTGTTGATGACAACAGCTGAGGAGGAGACTGTCGTGTTGGTGGACGAGTAAGAGTCGCGGGTCGAGGTGGAGGCAGAAGAGCTGCGGCGGAGAGAGTTGCGCAGACGCGAGGGGGAGAAGCGTGAGGCCATGGTCTCGAAGCGGGAGTGGTGAGACATGATGATTGTTTTGTGAGAGAAGTTGAGAATTTGCGGTGGTGTGATGTGGTGGTATAAGATGATGGCCTTTTCGTGTGTAGAGTGAGTGTGGTGATTATTTGGCGGCAAAGGATAGGGAGAGTCCTTGTTGATTAAAAGATGGATTTCCACGTCAGGGGCAAAAGAAACGAGCAACTTGTCCAGCAGTCGTCGTCGTCGTCGAGAAGAAGTCAGCTGTCAGAGGGAGCGGACGAGTAAAAGTCAGAAACAGAGAGGCACAGCCTGTCGTGTAATCCGTCTTGTCTCTTGTGTATTTGGGTATACACACAAAGTGGGTGAGAGAAACGAGTGGAGTTTCTTCCTTGTATAAAAAGAGAATACAAAGAAAGACGTGACAGAAGCAGCAGCAACAACAACGAGAGGAAACAAATCTCAGAAGTGGCAGCAGCCTTGGTCTTTATTAATAAAGAAACCACCGACACGCACACACAGAGGGAGCCGGACCCAGACAGAGCATGAAAACTGCCTCTGCGTCAGGCTCGACAGGGGGTAGGGAATGTGGGCGCACGGGTTGTTTCACGCCGGGCTCTGCGACCACCGGGCTCCAGCAGCTGAAACACACGCAACGTCCACCATTGCTATTGCTACATTACATTACGAGCGTCGCCCCCGTTGCCGCAGGATCGTGGATCGTGGCAGGGGTAGAGGCCCTCGTAGTCTGCTGTCGCAGGCGGCCGTTGATCAGACAGACGAGGAGTCAGGTCGACAGCCACAGAAGAGACATTCATTGACTACTATAGTCTAGTTGCACTTGGTTACCGACACTAGCACTTATTGTATCTGTATCTGCATTGTTCTCTACACCGACCACATGTGCGCCTCTATTTTGATCGTCCCAAAGTAATCACCACCACTCTCCCCATGTTCCGCTTACTACATACTCGGCTACCCCTTTTTTACAAAACCTGGAACGCCGTGCTTGTTGCGATTATTATGCCTTTGATGCATTTTCCCCAACATACAACTATGCATCATGGCCTGTTTCATTCAACGTAAAACTTTCCTCCTAGTCTAGCCGTGCTGAGCCTGAACCTCATCCTCCTCGTCATCCTCCCCTACCTAGTGGAGGTCCCCATACCCATGGGTTCCAGGGTTTTGTGATCGTCGTGTAGTGGCGCTGCGTCGGATGCTCGCGCCCCAGGCCGATTCATCCAGCATTCCCCGGACTTGTGCGGGACTGATCGAATCCAGGTTGTTGCTCTCACGGCCCGTCGGTGGTGCTGCTGCTGCCGCTGGCCGCGATGTTGCTGCCGGTTGCTCATGAGGATCATCCTCTTCAATTTCAAAACTAAACGCTGATGGTTGGGTTTGCTGGGCCGTTGGCGATGGCGGTGCTGCTCTGGGGAAGCTGAGAGGGTGACTCCATGACGTGTCGTGCAACGAAAGATCCACAGACCCCAGCCAGTTGCGCGGCTCTCCTACGTCAACGCTCGAGTGACGCGACGCCTGCGAGACTGGAGATCGCGGTGCTGCACCGACTCCCTCGTCGTCGCTCAAGTCATTCTCAACCAATATTTCGGGAATATCCAGCCGGGGGATCGCCGTCATGCGCGACGAGTGCTTGCGCTGCATGTGCTTCTTGAACTGCCTCGAATAGTATCTTGGCATGTGTAAGTCATATACACTCCCGCCACAAATACAGGTTTCACAACTTACAGAGTGTCAAAGAAACCCAAAACGACGCCACGTCGGACCTGATCGTCTACACGCTGAAGTCGCGCCCGGCGCCTCAAGAACTCCTCTAGCCTAGATACTATTAGTCCGTGTCTTGAAAGTCCGAGGCTGACAAAGACTTACCTCAAGCTTTTATGGTCGCTGATGATGTTGTAGTGAGCGAGAATCATTAGCACGCTGGTAAAAGAAATGCCTCTGTCTGGGTCTGCAGACACCAAAACCTCTTCGTAGAAAATCTTGTACCGACGCCGCTGAAGGCGAACCTTTTCGTCATCGATACGAGCCAGCCTCTGGTTGAGCTTGTCTAGGTCGATGCCACTGAACGCACTCGTCGTTGCGATAGATGAGTGGTGCGTCAGCTTGACATCGTTCCGAATGTCCTCCAAGATAGAGTGAACACTGTCCTCTGGATCGTAGATGCGCATCTGAAAGACTCCCGAGAGCTCGCCGAGTAGACGAGGGAAAGCGGTCTTTGTGATGTACCCGGTGCCCGCTGGGTCCACACTTCGCCAGGCTTCCTTGAATCGCCGGATCTCGTCTCGGTCGACCACCGCCATACCACTTGAGCGTTGGTAGACGTAACTGAAGCTCTCATAGATGAGCGACACAAAAAGGTTGACAAAGATGTACATGCTGACGATATTCCAGGCGATGAAGAGAATTCTCGCCCATGATTTGCTGCCGCAGTCACTGTCGAAAAACTTCTCCTCATCAACACAGAGCGGAGGCTCAATATTTGCGTAGTCTTCCATGACCTGGTTCCATCCCTCACCAAGACTCATCCTGAAAAGGAGGATCAATGCCTTGGGGACTGTTCGGAAATTGATGTTATTAGTTTCTTCCCCACCAAAGCGTGTCAGGCTGAAGGCTTGGGTCATTGCAATCGCGAAGACAAGGAAGAACACAAGCCAGGTTGCCAGCAAATTGCCGATCACCGTCAGACTGGCCGCCGCCGTTTTGAAAAGTTGGTCGAGCGCGTCATTGCGAGGGATGAGCATCAAGACGATTGCGACCAGGAACACCTTATGTAGCTGGACGTAGCCTTCGCTTCTGGTATCCGAGATCACGAGTGCAAGCGTGGACACAAATGCACCAAAGACAATGAAGAGGGAGTAGAGATCCCATGAGCTCCGACGGAAACGGGCCCAACCCAAGCCAACGATGCGGATCGTGATATTCGCCGTATATGTCATGATGAAACCAAAAAAGATGAAGTCGCGAACTCTCGTCCACCATTCGGGTTCCTGGGCGAATTCTGACACCAAAAGGATCAAGTGCAGGACAAGGACGATTGTGATTGTTTGATACCACTTGCCCTTCTTCTCGATAGCTCTCTTGTGGCACCACTTCTTCCAGCTCGTTTCCGAGTCATCGTATGAGCTCTTGGATGGAGAAATCTGCCGCAAAATCTTTCGCAACTCGAGCCACGACCGTTGCTCAGCTGTCAGGTAAGCCACACCCGTCTGCTCCGTGTAGTTGCGCATGAAAACAGAGATGAACAGGGTGAGCACGAAGACGGTCGCCAGCAAGTTGAATGCAACAAAGAAGAGGGAATTGCCTTGCGAGGCCAAGTCCTGTGGTTGGTTGTTGAGGCCAGTAATTGCTTGGGCAGCAAATGATACATCTGTCCATCCCTCTTGGCTGACGATCTGGAACAGAATAAATAGCGAGGAACCAAAGTCGTCAAAGTTAAAGAAAGGATTGGAGGCAACACGTGGGGCGAGCATCGGCCAGTCCTCGCTGAATGGTTCACTCTCAAACTCGCCGTAGCAATTAGCCATTGTCTCAATTCCATCGCCGCCATCATTGCAGGTCACAAACAAGCCATTGAACAAGTTGAGTCCGTAGATGGCGAAAGGAATGAGCAGCGACATCGATACAAAAGCAGCCTATCAAACTGTCAGTCTCCAACTCGCCCACGAGTCAACGAGATAGTGTGAGGGGGGACTTACACCCAAGATTTTCCACCAACCAACAATAATGAGATCGTGAAAAGTGTTTCTGGCACTGTTACTGACGTTCAGGAGGCGTAGTGCTCGCAGGGCTTTGAAGGCTCCAATTGCTCTAGAAATAGCACCGTCATTGATAAGGAGCGTGACAACATTGATCCACAGGGTGATCAACACAACTGCATCCATAAAGCCCCAGGAGCTACGCAAATATGCGTTGGGCGTCCACAAGAGCCCATCCGCGATTATTTTGATACCAGCTTCGATAGTAAAGACCACAGCAAAGGCCATGTCTGTCCAGATATACCAGTTTCTGATACTGAATTGATGTTGCTCTTGATACTCCTTCTGATAAAGTGGAGTAGTGACGCATGCAAGGACGACCATTGCCACAATTGCTGCGTAAATGAAGATGGTGAATGAATACCAGAGGAAGGTATCGGGTACGACACCATCAATACGCTCAGGACCGCGGGCTGGGCCAACAACTCGCTGGCAGAGGCGGCGTAGGCGGTTGTTGGGAGTGAACAGGTATAGGGAATTATTGTACTTGGGATACTTGGCGAGATACTCTCGTTGAGCTCTTCTTCGTGTCATTGTAGCAGACATGGCCTGCTCGGCCATCTGTCGAGGGTCCGATGTGTCGTTCGCACCATCAAACCGCAGGTTGGAGTAGAAAGGATTGGGTTCTTTGCTCGTGAATAGTCCCTTTACCTTGCCCCAGGCGGTAGAGAGACGTCCTGGTCTGATCTCACCGCCCAGCAAGGTGGTGGTACTCCGCTGCGGCGCGTGTGGCTCGCGGTCCTCTTCACGGTTAGGATTCATATGATCATCTAGGAACTCGCGGACCACAGCATCCTTGAGGAGCATTTCCACTGTTGCCGGTCCATAATCAAGGGGATCCTTGTTTCTGCGGGACCTCGAAAACCCAAAGATGGTAGAGAGGGCCAAGTTGCTCGATGAAGTTCCCAGGTCTCTCCTCTGGAGAAATGCCTTCACTTGTTGAAGCCGCTTCTCATCTTCAGACACATCAAAATTCTCCTGAATGACAGCAATGAACATATTGACGAGAATGAAGAATGCGACGATGAACCAGCTGATGAGTAGAATTGCGCCAATCCATGAAGTATTCTTGTGCCTGGTGTAGGAGGTGACGTTGTAAAGGATTTCTGTCCAGTTTTCACTGGTCAAGACTTGGTACATCCCCAAGAAGGAATTGAAGATGGTGTAGAATGAAATGCGATTCAGCTCGCCGTCTTCGTAGACGGGAATCTCGCCTCTGAACACCTGTGCAGCGAAGATTGCCACCAAGAATGTCATCAGGAAAACGAAGAACATGAGATTGGCGATACCAGCAGCGTTACCTAGCACGAGCAGAATGAGCTCTCGAGTGACAGGGATCGCTAAAACAATACGATAGACTCGCAAGATTTGGAATACCGTCAGCCACGCGTATGCCCTCGTGTGGCGGATTGGGGGGATGAGAATGACTGAGGTGATGACTGCAAGCCCCAGATCAAAAAGATTGCGCCAGCTCTTGTGAAAGTAATTCCAATCAGCTGCGAATCGAATGATCATCTCGATATCGAGCAATATGGTGACCACGATTTCGGCGTTGTTGATGAAGCGCTCTCGATCTTTCGACATCGTCGCGCTGCGGCAGGCTTGGCATAGCAATCCAAAAGTAATGATAAGAATCCAAACCACTCGTGTTTTATGGTAGATGCGCTGCAGAGAAGATGTCCGCCGCAGTCTCTCATCAGGACGAGGCTGCAGAGAGGGCTCCCGGTTGACTGTGAATGCACTGGCTTTGCTCTCCTCTCGAATGACCTGGAAGGACGACGTAATAACAGCAATGAGCAAGTTTGTTAGCCAGAGCATCATAATCATGATACCCGCACCGAAGAAGAGTGCAGCTTGAAAATAGTCCGAACCCATGGTGTTGTACATGAGATCGGAGAAGGTATTGGCGCTCATGATAACAAAGACAAGCTCGAGGGAGTTGAATATGTTGTCAAAATTGACGGTGCCATTGGCAGGGTTGCTCTGCTGAAGACAGATTGAGCCTCGGGGGCAAAGAAATCCCTTTCCTTCGGTTGTCCCGTTCATGAGATCTGTTAATGATTCGGAATTGTTAAATTTGACCCATGGCATTGTGTCACCAGTCCTATTGTCGAGATGACCACCACAGAATGCCTCTTCATTGGTATATGAAGCATCAAGGTTCGTTGGGTCAAGGGGATCAAGCCAAACGCATTGGCGGCTCAAACTGGCTTTGAAGCTCTGCACTCCAATGATAGCAAAGAGTAGCCAGAAGAAAGTGAGCAGGAATGCAACACGCACGAGTAGAGGCGTGGCTTTCTTCAGACTTCTGAGGATGATCTAGAAAACTGTGAGTTTCATTCGACAATAGTCAAGGTCGATGAGTTACTTACGGCGGTACCATTCGTCAAGGCTAATAGCCTTAAAATCCGTAGACAGCTGAGCATTCTGAACGCATAAAGATTGTGCTTAGTCTCAAGCCCGGTTATACTCAGAAAGAAAGTGACCCAGTACGAGACAACAGCAACAAAGTCGATGCGGTTAAAGGAATGACGAAGAAATGCCCGGCGAGCGAGTTGGAACCTTTGCTGCTCCTCAAAAGTCCGGGGCAGAGCTTGCTGCCCCTGCATGAAAGTTGTGAATGAACGTGAAATGGCTGACGGTGCGAATTGGTATTGTGATGTTTTCTTAACAGATTTCTGGCGTTCAGGCTGAAAAACAGCGCGATATTGGTCTGCGATCGCAGCCCGAACTCCGCGCTTGCGATCGATCGTGCTATACTCTGCCGCATTGAGGACGAAGCCAGATACGATTATGCGCGCAACAAGTTCCAGGGTGAAGATGATGAAGAGCGCAAGCATAGCCCAGTCGATCCCATGATGGCCCCATCGTTCCGGGCGTCCATTGCCGTCAGCGAACACATCTGGAGCAGCCTCGACTGCAAGAAGAATGGCCTGTAAAACGATCAAAAGAAGTAGGAAGGGCTCTGTATATGGGTTTACCAAGAGATTGCAGAGCCGAACCCTTAAAGGATTATCTGGAGAGAAAATTCCTAATGACTTTCCTTTTAGAGGATTTGGAAGTGGTGGTCTAGATACGTCTGCTGCGGTGTCCTCGGACACGTTGAAGCGAGGCGGTCCAATCTTTTCGCTGGAGGAGCGAACGAGTTGTGGTTGATATGACGTATCGACTAGCATCGAGTTCGCAGTATCGCGATGAGTGTCTCGTTCAAGCCCCTGAGGGGATCGTGATCGGTGTCTCGAGGCCCGATGGTCAATGAGTTCACTTTCTCCACTGATGTTGACTACACGCTGTGACATTGCACGAACAATAGACCCAGCGCGTGACAGAGCTCCAGAAGCAGAAGGTGACCTCGATCGCCGATATTCGTTGGGGTTCAGAGAGGCGCCATAGCTACGATGTCGAGGAGATGCGAAGCTAGCGCTCAGGTCTTGCCCAAGACTCCTAGTATCTCGACCACGGGCTGGGCTGTTCTCCATGCTTGAAACTGTCTGGAAGCTGTCTCGCGGCCGTTCGTCGAAGTTATTGGCAGACAAGGAGCCAGAGATTGGCTCGGCGCCGGCTGTAAGGGGTACTCGATCGGACTCTGCATACTCGCCGCCCGGCGCATCTTCGACATAGGGAGCTGGAGGATCGTAGGAGCGAACTGGGGTGGAAGGCATCATCGGCGCAGCTGGTACATGGTGATCCATCCCGGGGGGCAATGCAGCCTGCAGAGCCGTCGGATCTATCGGTGACGCTGGGCTCACATCATCGTCAAATCGATCGTAGGGCTGATCCCAGTAGGTCGAGATACCGGGCAGGTTGGCTGCCATCTGGGCGTCGTTTGGAGGAGCATAATGGCCGGGCTGCTGGCGTGAAAGCCCAGCCTGAGTCTGGTGATTATCAAGATGTGATCCATCAAGATTCTGCAACGGGATCGACTGGCGTCGCACAGGGCGGCCGTCTTCATCCCAAGAGTGTGAAGACATGGACCTAGTTCAGTAGGAATGTAAGAGAAGAGAAAGGACGACTACCGACCGCCAGCGCGGCCCAATGTCAAGAAAAACGGGTTTTCTGGGTTGTTTCGCCAAGATCAAGCATCGTAAATGCCGCTCGGACTCGAAAAGATGTGAAAATTATCGTGTATTCATGGGTGTTGAAGAGGGAGCCAGCCGACGACATCCCAATCCAGGAGTCCTGGAAAGATAGGACACCGGGGTGTGACAGTGCGGGTAGAATTACGCACTGTTTATTGCATGCCATGGGGAAGCCGGGTCCTAGCTAAATGCCACGTTGCTTATTATAGAACAGGGTCCCGCTACAGTGCGACAGTTTTGCATCTCCTGGGAGGTGCAGCTCGTCAGCTGTACCCGCGCTATTGGATGACTGGCGTCCTGTGGCATGTGCTTGTGGCTGACTGCGCCACGCGGCAGCCTCTTCGCGACATCGAACTCTTGAAACGCCCTGACACGCTTTTAACGAGCTGCGTGACGCGACAGACCTCGCTCACCCATCGACACCATCGACACCACCACTGAGCCAACATGCCGTCGCGCAAGCGCTCGATCCAGGCCGTCGATGGCGACGATGGCGAGACGGAGCCTTCTTTGCTACAGCGCATTCGAAACATGTGGCAGTTTGCGAACTTATGCCAGTGGATCTATATCTTTGGCAAGGCTGCCAAGATCCCCGAGTCTCTTGACATAGAGGTACGACCGACCATTCATCGACTTTGGACACGGACACTCATGGACATGCGCTTACCTGCTTCTTTTCTCTGCAGGAAATTGAGACGGAATGCCTAAAGCCGAAATCTCCTGTGCTAGCAGACATCGCCCTTGCGCTCCTCAAACTTGTTTCGTCGCATCGCGGTTTAACGTACGTTTCTCCCGAATTGATTCGATACGGCACCCTGCTGACGATGATGCAAAGGCACGAAATCTTTGACGACCAAGCCCGCAAGCAGTTCACTACCAAGTCCCCCAACTACAACCCGTTCGGCGACGACGAATCACCTGTCAAGTTCAACGACTTCGACATATTCACAAAGGTATACTTGCCCGATATCTATCATAAGCCGGCAAGCTAAACGTGGCGCACTTGGCAGATTCGGGTTTTACAACAATTGACCCAGTGGATCATGATTCACCCCGAGCGCATTCGAGATAAGATGGAAGAACAGAAAGACACGGAACAGACCAGCTGGGCAAGCATGACCGAACACAGCGCTAAACGATCGATATTTGCTAACATTTGCTAGCGTATCGAGCCATATGGCTGGGATTCTGACGACCGCACGTATTTTGTGCTCGACGATAACCGAGTATACCGACTTACGGAACCACCACCGTCTATCCCAGCACCCAAACCGAAAAAGTCAAAGACCTGGCGTGGCGGGCGTCGCTCAAGCAAGCGACGACGCACGACCCTGAGTACCGAAGACGACAATGCCGACACAGAAAATGAAGCGAAGGACAACGAGAAGCACGAAGACGACGGTTTCGGGGGAATGACATGGGAATGCCTTGCTGTTACGCTTGACGATGTGCAATCTATATTGACCAGCTTTCAAAAAACTCGCGATGAGAACGAAAAGGTCCTACGGGATCAACTAAAAGAACATCTTATCCCTATTTTGGAAAAACAGGACCAAGCACGCAGGCGGAGGGAAGTGCAACGAGAGCGCGAATTAACCAATCTCGCGAAGATGGCAAATGCAAAGCGATCGAGCCGGATCGCCGGAAAGATGGAACAACAGAAACAAGACGAGAAGGCACGAGAAGACGAACGGCAGCGCAGGGAAGCAGACGCGGCAAAGCGGCGTGAAGAGCAAGCACATTACAAACTGGAAAAGGAACGAGATAATAGAATGGTCTCCCGAGAACAACGACTACGAGAGCGCGAGGCCAGACGACTTCAACACGAGGAAGAGCTTGCGCAGCTCTCCGAAGACAGCAAGAACTTGTCAAGCGGAAGCGGGCGAGTTTCGGAGCGCAGACTCCAGGTCGAGATTGAGAAGAACAAACAAGCCCTCAAGGACCTGGATGACGAAGAAGAAGATTGGGTTTTCGACTGTGTATGTGGCCTGTACGGTCAAGTCGACGATGGCACACACAGCGTGGCGTGTGAAAGATGCAACGTTTGGCAACACAGCAAGTGTCTGGGAATTCGCGAAGAAGAAGCCGATCGGCCAGAGTTCCAATTCATTTGCGCTTCCTGCACACATCGCGAGCAAGAAGCCAAGCGTCCCAGACCAATTATCAAACTGAAACTCAACCGTCCAGCAAGTTCAGGTGGACAGCCTCGACTATCTCGCCCCTTGGCTCACGACATACCACCTTCAACTGGGGACAAGCCACTAACGGCTGCCAGCACAGAGGATGGAATCAAGAATTACACATCGAACGGTGGTGCCGAACATGGCTTGCCACTTGTGACTTCCAGCTCCAACCCCTCCCATGGTCCTAGCGTGAATGGCGCTGCTTCTTCCAATTCTTCGTTGGATGCCCGCTCGCCAAGCAAGGGAGTGCCTGGTGGTACCCCCCAAATGACCCCGGTGATCCCAGCGCCTGTCAAGCTGGATGCTGGCTACACGGAACGACATTCTCAAGCGGACAGTCCACCAGGCAATACCATCACGTCAACTCCGATGACGTCTGTTAAGACGCCAAGCTCATCCAATGGCATCTACAACCTTCAGGGCGACAAGACGATTGAATCGGCACTGAGTACGCCTCAAATTAGCCGTGATATTTATCGTGCGGCTCATGAACAGAACGGCACTCTACCATCAAAAGCCGGGTACTCACCAACGAAGCATTCACCACCACGCCTAGCAGATTCGGTCAGCTCGACCAAGATCAGCACTACGACACCAATATTACCTCCGGTGGCGCTTTCGCCATCTCCCCAGCACCAGGTACTGACTCCGCCGACCAAATCGTCGGAGCCACACAGACCGCTGGACACTCGATGAAAACTCCGATGCAGGGGTCTGATAGGGCTTAGGCCATCAAGACCGCCACTCGGCTACGTTCAAGAGCCTCTCCGGTGCCCCTGGAGGAAACAATCTGGAAACACATCCTTGGACAACCTCTACATTACCACGAATAGCAGCTGACACCTGACCTTAATATCATTTAAAGAGGGAAAGGCGGTTAACTTTTGTTAGAGTAACATGTTGAGAAAGGACACTTATCACAAGATCTCAATCATGCCGGCGCACAACACCACAACTGTTCCCCTCACTTTCGGCAATCGTCCCAAGTTTAAGGTGTGCAAGTGAGGAACCAACAAAATAAAGTGTGTGGCTGGCAGCACTGCAACAATACACGGAAGGTGATGTGCCCATCGGCGATACCAGGTACCAGAATGGGGTGGACAAGAACAAATGGCCCGAGCTTTGAGGCACTGCGTGGCGGATGCATATTTTAGAATCAGGACAGAAGAGTCCATTACGGCAGAGAAGGTCTACCAAGACAGGACCAACAGACCAGGCTGGAGCAAGGTTGGATCAGGCTGGGAGTGTTGGTTGGTCGGTTGGTTGGTTGCCACACCAAACGGACTCAGCAGCAACACTGCGAGTGGCCGGGCGGTCCCTGGTTGTCCAGTGTCTTGACAAACAGACTGCAGGACGCTTCCGATTCGGCAGACACGGGTAGATGACGAAAATGCGAAACGGATACGCAACAAACAGCATTTGTCAAAGTACCAGAGCAGATAAACGCTTTAATCATCAACAGAATCAGCATTCGCGTACACAGGCCGACCCACTGAACTGTGTAGCGTCCAGACTAAGAAGGGGAGATGATTGGGACGGTGGTGGAGAGGGGAAAGTTGGGATGAGATGTCAAAGGAATGCGCCATGGCTGAACTAGCGCCATGCCCAATAAGGCGGCGTAGGGCAGGACAATCGAAAGTCTGGTATTCCATTGCTATTGAATGGAGTGCGGCTGGGCGCCAGGCGGCGGCCCATTGCTCCAACTCACGGCTCTCCGTTTACAAGCTTGCTTTTTGACGTGGTCCTTGCGGTGGGAGTGTGGAGGAGGAGCCGGCCAACGACACCTGAGCTGCAGCTTGGATAAGGTCAACTTCTTTGGCAACTGTCCGCATAGCGGTCTGTTTCCCAGGGAGATGTCGTCTGCTGCAGTCTCTTTCACCCCGGATGCGGCAGGACGTTGCTTGTCTATTTGTGGATGTGGTCATGGCTCTGCAGACAAGTTTAGGGTATCCGGGATGTCCCCAGATGGATGCACATACAAAACCCCATGCGGGAGCCTCAAAGAAACCTGACAAAGACTACCTTTATTGGGAGTGCTCGTACGGGTCCCATAAGACCAACCTAGCTACTGTCAAAAGACAAGAAACAATCTCCATCTGCCGTGCCTTTCCATTAGCCATCCTGTCCCTGTCCTCCTCCACCCCTTGATACCTTTCCTTCATCTTGATCATCATCGATCCCTCAACGTCGATTTAGCAACTCTGCGCATACTCCTTGATTCGAGATCAACGTCGCAAAGTGAGCACTTCCCTTTGCGACATGCGACAGCCGCTACCGCCGCCGTCGCCGCCGCCATCTTCAGACGGTTTCCTCCAACAGTCAACTACCGTCGTGAACTCGTCGGGAAGCACTTCGCACCCGCGAGGCACAATGAGCCCAGAACAAGGCTTCGTTGGATACTCGTACCCGTCCCGATACTCAACTCCTGTGCGCGAGGATGATATTCCCTCCTATGAGCCGTCTACAGTCTACTCCCAGCGGAGCGATGTTTCGTTTGTAAGTGACTTCGCGTTGTTGGAAGCCATCGGAACCGACGCTGAACGATATCGCAGACAGGGTATGCGGGCATGCCTGGCATCACCAGCCATCCTTATGGACCTTTGCCTGACGAGATTGGTTATCATGTGAGTTGTTGTAAGCAGTCGACAAGACAGCCTCTAACCCACACAACAGGCAAATGCTCCATACACACCAGAGGCTTCCCCTCCAACACCATGCCCAACTAGCGATTCGATCACGACCCGAAGCGGATTGAGTGTCTCCAAGAAGCTTATTATGGGCAAGTCCCCGGGGGTGAAGAGTGGCCGCGTTCAGAAGCGGGCCAAAGCCGAGAAGGCCAAGAGTACCTCCAGTATTCTCACGAAGCCCCTATCCGAAATCGCCAAAGATCTTCCCGATGTTCCAGTTGCCGATATTGCAACCTTTGTGGCCCGGTCTACCGAGGAGCGCCTTTCCGAGACATCGCGCAACAAAAAGGCTGGTCAGATCAAGCGCCCGATGAATGCGTTTATGCTGTACCGAAAGGCATATCAGGAAGTAGCCAAAACGCAGTGCGCCCAGAACAACCACCAGCACGTTTCGAAGGTCTGCGGTGCTGGATGGCCCTTGGAACCACCTCTTGTAAAGCAGATGTTTGACGAGTGGGCTAAGATTGAGCGAATGAACCATCAGCACGCGCACCCTGGATACAAGTTTACCCCGTCGAAGCCGAGAAAGGCTAGACGTGACGAAGATGGGGACGATTATAATGGGGTCTCTGATAACGACGACTCGGACTGGAACGGTGGACGTGGTCTGTCGGGAGGAGCGCGAAAGTCGAGATTTCGACAGGTGTCGCGTCGGAGCGAGACTCCTTCCATGACATACGAAACTGTTGGCGGCGCGATGGATGAGCCTCCCATGGCAGCGTACCACGGCATGTATGCGTATCCGACGCCTGGACGAACCCATGTGCTCCCATATGGGCAGCCGGAGCCAAGCCCCTACGACATGAGCATGCGCCAGTACCACGGCTTGGGTATCGGCCAGGGAATGGCCAGCCGAACCCCTTCTCCAGCCCTCGATTACTCCTTGCACGGGGTGGATGGTTTTGTAAACAGCTACTACACCCCCCCTGAGCCCGTATATGACAATGCGGCCATCCCACCCATGTTTGGAGATGTCAACTATGCGATGTGTGATGGAATCTCCGGAGAGACTTCATTCGGTTCAGACGGCTGGATTCCTCATATGGGTGCCGGACAAGAGCTGGCACCAATGCTGGCGAGCTATGAAGATATCACAGCGCAAGACGCTTACCTGAAAGGCAAACAAGAGGACTGGAAGGTCGAGGAGATGGACGAGCCTGGTGAGTTTGAGTATTGGATCACTCAGACGGAGCAGGGTCTCATTTGAACAAACAGGGCTCTAGGTGAATAGGAGTCGATCGTGGAAGCTTTTGGATTGGCAACTGTCTTTGGGACTTGGTGGAGTTGGGCATCATACATTGGGGTTGAGCGGGTTTTTCATTTAGACCGGATTTCCTAATGCGTGTATTCTAGAAAATTAGAAAATTCGAGGCTCCGTCAGCCTGTACTCAAGTAGCCTTATGAGAAAAAGCATTACAAAATAAGTAGGCATGAAATCATCGTAGTTACGTTGATCGGTTGAAACTGAACGAGGTTGCGTTGGCGGGGAGGAGGCTATCCTCGCTTAGTCATGCCACCCATGTCATCTTCCATCCCGTCGCACTGAGCTTCTGGAGAACTGCGACTTGTCCCCACGACGTTCGATCTTATCGTCAATCAAGCCGCACAGCCAAGCACCAAAATGACCTGGATCTCCAGTATAGTAACTGTGTCGGGCCTTGTGCTGCTCGCGCACGCGTAAGCACTCTGTTTCTCATCACACCAACAAAAGTTGACAATTCTTTTCTAGATGCTACTCGGCGCAAGAGCACTCGGCCATCTCTTCAACGACAGCGCAGCACGGTCTGCCGCAACAGCTAGCGACGAGCTCCCTCCCCATCGACATCTCTATCGAAGCTCTGGTGGCGACCTTGGTGGTTGTTCTGGGACTCGTACTAGGATCCCCGAAGCTCCGACCGATCAAGTGGCACGAATGGGCCGGCAAGATTGAGCGTGAGGGAGAGGCTGGTTTCAGGACAGGCAGCGGCGAGGTGGAGAAGGACTACCGTGGTAACCCGTTCAGTATCCTCGAGACTCGCCCCGGATTCGTGGATATTCGCAAGCAGCGACGTGAGTTTGCGAGCTGGGTCAAGGCTGAGGAGAAATAAAGACGAGAGTTTGGGATCAAGATCACAAAATCCGGACATTTGCGTTGCATCGTATCAGGCGTTGGAGTTGCGAGCAACGTCAATGTTCAGAGCTTTTGTAATGCTCCGCGTTGAGCCTTTACATCGCTCCTCGGAGTCCTGTGGGGGCTGATAAGACGAACCTAGACTAGAAATCCGGATGATTGGTTACATGGACAGGACCTTTGACGAATATGCATCTGTAACGATCCATAAGTCGACAACGCAAAAGATGCTAGCACGAGATTCAGCCCATTAAGGTGCCTATCACCAACCTCCACTTGCCTGGTGTTGAAGACTTGGGCGAGGCGTAGCTAAACCATTCCTTCCATTATTTGGGTCCTCCATGCTACTTTCCGTGGACCTTCTGCCTCTCTTTCCTCCTATAGCTACCACGTCCGACACTCTTGCCCACCTAAGAGGAACGGTCGCTGCTGAGGAAGGGAGGTGCCTTCTTCTTTTCTGTCACTTAGATCTAGGTAAGTTCCTCCTTTGGCTTTACAAATGGGCCGAAATCCTCGGTCCTTCGTCAATCAAGCTACTCATTCATTGTCAAAAATTCGAAACCAAGGACGATGACCTCTTTGCCCGAGCGTTCACTTCCGTGATCCCCTCCGAGCAACCTCTTCCCAGCTATGACAGTACTCAGGTTCGCGGCAGCAGTGAGCCAATACAGCATGAAATTGTCATGGCCATTGATATGAAGGATAATTCGACAATGGGGTGTGCTTATTTCGCTACTACTGATGGAGTCCTTCGTCTGTCAGAAGACATTCCTATGGCCAACCTGGACGTTGCCGAACAATTCCTACTCCATGTTGAACCAACTACCCTTCTCGTCTCCGCAAGGGCCCCTGAAAAATTCAAGAAATACCTCGAGACGGCGACAACCCCAAAAGGTGAACCATTTAAAAACGCATTCCCATATTGAAACACTCAAGGTGCTGACTAGATTACTCCCAGACGCCTCCGAGTGGATCATCTTCAGAGGACTCCAGTCCTCCGAATTTTCTCCCGAATCTGCTCAAGAAAGACTCGTCAGCCTGCAATCCGAGTCTCTGTCGCCAACTGGCATTATATTTTCTTCTGGCATGGAAGAGAATTCTCTAGGAGGTAGTTCCAGTCCTATCGCCGGACTCGCACGGCCGGAATCGAATGCATTCAGATCGCTGCGCTGTGGAGGATATATCAACCTCAATAGCAATGCTTCGGTTAGTAACATTTATGCCATAAAACTATGTAGTATAATTGACGCTTTTCAGGTTGGCTGCGCTGGTGCCGTCTTAGGTGATCTTCATCGCCGTAGATCCGCTGGCTTTCTACCCGATGGGCAGGTTACAGGAGTTTTGTTTCGAGTTGTTGATGTCTGCATGTTTTCTCTTTCTTTCTACATGTTTTTGAACGCTGATGCTCTTCTATCTCTTCAAATTGTTCAAACGGAGTTCCATCCCAACAGCCAGGCTTGGGGATCAGATTCCAACAAAAGCAATTCGAAAGAGAGCCTATCTATTTATGGGCTATTCCATCACTTGGCATGCACTCCTCAGGGTCGATCACATCTGCGGCAGCTGTTCCTACGTCCAGTCCTAGATCTCAGTATAATCCAAGAGAGACAGAAGACGATTTCGGTCTTACTTCAACCAGACAACGCTGATAGGATACCACAAATCACGTCTACCCTGCGCAAGATCCGAAACATACGCACAACCTTTGCTCAGATGAGAAAAGGGGTCGAGTTTCCATCTGCAAAGCAATCGTTCGATAGGGGAGTGTGGGCCACGATCCAACAATTCACGACCCATACTTTGGCGTTACGAGAGATCCTTGGCTCCCTCAACGGTGGCACCGAGGCAGTGATCATTGTAAAGGTGAGTGCCACGAAATTGGGTCCAAGGTTGAGGCTGAGGATTAACGACATTTTCCTCTAGCTCATCGAGAGCCTAATTCCGGCTAACCTAGTAACGGTCGGTGAGATGATCAACAGGACAATTGACTTTGAGCAATCTAAGACGCGTCATCGCTCGTCTGTCAAGCCCGGAGTAGACACTCAACTCGACGAGCTCAAAAGAACGTATGACGGAATGAACACTTTCCTGACCCAACTCGTTAACCAAGTACGCCCCAACGTGCCGGAGTGGGCGCGTCAATACATTCGGTCCTGCATCTTCCTGCCCCAGATTGGCTTTCTCACGGTGGTTGAACCCAATCCTGCCACAGGGAAAGGCAAGTATGAAGGTGAAGGCCTTGCTAGTGGGACCTGGGACAAGATGTTCATGGTCGATGAAGGTGTGTGCTACAAGAATAATGAGATGAAAGAGCTAGATGGAGAGTATGGGGATATGTACTCGAAAATAGGAGGTATGCAATCACCATCATCCTCTTTAGAATACTAACTGATATCATACAGACAGAGAAGTGGAAATTATCCACAGTCTTGTGAGCAGCATCCTCGAGCACGAAGACCTCTTAGCTTCTGCCTCGGATATGTGCGGTGAATTTGATGCAATTCTGGCGCTCGCCTTGGGTGCCGAGAAATACAACTGGCGAGCGCCACGTGTTGTTGAAGCCAGCATTATTGATATCAAAGGCGGTCGTCACCCCTTGCAAGAACTCGTCGTTCCAGCTTTCGTCCCGAATGATTGCAGTCTTGGGTCAGGGCAGGCTAGTACGGAACAAGCAGAGGATGATTTACCTCGGGCCTTGGTTTTGACCGGGCCAAATCACTCAGGCAAGAGTGTATATCTCAAACAGACAGCTATCATCGTCTACCTTGCCCATATTGGGAGTTTCGTTCCCGCTACACAGGCCACAATTGGTCTGACAGACAAGATTTTGACATGCATCTCACCCAGAGAGAGTATGTCTGGCGGCGAGAGTGCGTTTGCCAGAGATATGAAACAAGCAGCGCTTTCTATGAGGACATCGACGTCGCGGAGCCTCGTCCTGGTGGACGAGTTCGGCAAAGGAACCAAAGGTGATGATGGCTCTGGCCTGCTAGCATCATTACTGGATCATTTCCTATCTTTGGGGACGGGAGGCCCACGTCTACTGGCTGCAACGCATTTTCATGAGATTTTCGAAGGTGAATACCTATCCCATCACCGTGGGCTCTACCTGGCACATATGGATGTAAGAGTGGACTGGGACGAACCACAGATAGAGGACCAAGTGACATATCTATTCAGCCTTGCCTATGGCCACAGCACGTCAAGCTTTGGAGGCAGATGTGCTGCACTGAATGGAGTACCGACTGCAGTTGTTGACCGCGCGGAAAGTATTGCACAACTCCTGGCTCGGAACGAGGACTTGGGGGCGATTTGTACGCGACTGACTCAGGCAGAAGAGCACCAGCTGGAGAAGGCAGAAACAGCTGCACGACTGTTTCTTGGGCACGTGTTTGACGAGACACTTGGGGATGAGCGATGCCAGAATGGAACAGATGATCAAGGCTCGATCAAGCGTGTGTTGGGAGAAATATTCCTGTTAGAGGCGTAAACGTCCAACAGTCAATTCGACGGAACGGCATATTTGGAACCACCATACGGGGTCGTTTCAGTCTGATGAGAGTTGGACTAGGCCATGTGTTCTCGGCCACATAGTGTCTCTGACAAGCAGCACATGCCCCATCAGTTACATTTCTCAAGGTCATCAAGTTTAGGCCTGTAGCAAAGAATATATGGGGTCAAACTAGGCGCTTCGTGGGTTATATCCATTTATATCCTAGCCCAAAACAAGTCATATTTTCAATATGCACGTGGTGCTCATCTGGGGTACCTATATACAAACAGCCCAAAGCCCAGTCCAAGCAATCATACCGCAAAGGGCTCATCACATATGATCCTATATAATGGATTAAATATCACGCCCATAACTCCGGACTGGATACATCAGGAGCATTCATGATATACGTCATAACGAGGTGAATTCCCCTCTCATCTTGTTGCTCAATATGCCAGGTGTTGGAACAACAACAACAACGGTGGTCGCACTCTATCACATCGGTATGCCCCGACCATACGGAGCCCAAGATCGATATGTCGGTATTCCTTAGAACTTCGGTGAGAAGTGCGGACGATGTTCATAAACCGCCCTCATCCCAAACACATGTCGGGCTAGGTGATGCGGCCAAGGTTGAGGGAGTGCCTAATGCCAAGGTGCATTCAAGTGATGCTGTTCAGACCCATGCAATGGGCTGTGGCAGCGTCCATACGCCGGCAGAAGGGGACGCATGCCGACCGATTAAGCAAAGAACTTGACCACAGCGATGGCGGCGCCAATGCTTGCAAGCCAGATATCGAGCTTCTTGGCAGAAGCAGCATTTCCGTAATCGCCGCAATCAGATTTCTCCAGGTCACCGCAAGCACGCGAGCTTAAGCTTGAGCACACCCCAGTTGCTGATGTACCGAGCGCCTGGCCTCCGCCTTCAACCGTGGTGCCTCCGCCACCGGGGACAACAATGGTCACGCCATACTGACCGCCATCCCCAAGATAGTCGACACACTGGTCATAGTTCTCGGAGCAGGCGTCGACGGCCGAGGTGCAAGCTCCCTCGTTGGAGAACGTCGTCGCAGCATACGGGAAGGCAAAGTATGAGTTCGGGACGTAGGACACGGAGGCGGTTGCGTCGCCGGTGGGAGCCGTGGCTGGAGCTGTGCCGGTACATACAGCGCTAGACAGACATTAGCCATGCACTCTCTTCTCGTCAGCGACGAAATCGCAAACTACACTTACCCGGAGGGACAGCAGGCCGGTTGGTCGTCGGCGTCAAGGGCGCATGTCTGGCCGTTTTGGCAGCAAATGTCGCTGAATTGCTCGCCAAGCTCCTCGGAGCACTGGAACGTGTTGGCAGGACAGGAATCGTCCCGCCTGAAGATCTGGGACGCCGCCGGGATGTATGTCGCAGCTGCTGGCGCGGCAACAATGAGCTGGGCAGAAGTCGAGCCTGCAACGAGGCCGAACCACAGCCAGCTACGGCTCAGGCACAGCATGGTGGCAGTCGGTGTTGAGGATGAGGCTTCTGCGGATTGGCTCGCTGGCGAACGACAAACAGGTAGGCGGCGCTGGGCAGGATGGGCTGAGAGTTTCTCTGATGTGCTGCAGGTCGTTCAGGCATGCGAGAGATGGGTTGGTTGGCAGAAGAATGCCCAGTCAGGATCGTCTCTTCTTTTTTTTCTTTGCTTCGTCTTCTCTAGCGAGCGAGCTACCAGGCTCCCGGTAGGGGATCTAGGACAATGTCGGTGGGGACGTCTCCGGATGCTTGTCCCATCCTGTCATGGAAGGGCATGGTTATGCAGGCCCACGGACACAGCAGACCACCTTTATTCCCTCCAGCAACACACTGCTCGGGCTTGGGAGCCAGGGTTGGAGAAAGCGTGGGATGATGTCATTGGTGGTTGACAGTTGCTGAGCAACCCTGTTCTATTTCTGACCAGCAACGACTCCACCAGGGAGCTAGGAAATCGGCCGTCGAATGGTGAGCGACTCGGCACAAGGATAATGAAGAGAGCACAAAGCTATCGTCCAGTCTAATGCGTCCAGGTGCAAGGAGAGAGTGGTCCGGAGCCTGGCACTAGGATCTGGTTTTGACATACTTACAGGCATGTATGTAAGTAGGCGCGGTATGCAGAGAAAGCCTAATCTCAACCCTAATTCTTCAGAATCCTCGCACATGAGAAAGGATCTGCCGCAGTCGATCAAGCGCCTTTGTCTCTGGAGGCGGACCCGGGACTTCAGGATCGCGAGCCTTCAACTCCTCAACCTCTCTGAGAGCCTCGACCGCCAACGGCTCCAAGTCGCCCCAGACGTGGTCAGTGTAGCCCGTAAGCACGTTACCCCACAACTGAAGCCAGTTGCTTCTTGCTTCCGCAGTGTCTGTCGTTCCCAAGTGGAGCCGCATCTCGGCCTCAGCCTCGGCTCCCGGCTGTGTTAAGAATTCGGGGTTGAAATTGAGTAAGTCGTCCCAACGGGAACCGGAAGATGCAGAATTTGCGGGGAAGAGAGCTTCTCGAAGCTTGGCTGCCGCTTCTTGTGTCAACCCGTCTTCCTCGGCATCGGGATCCTCAGCGCCCAGAAGAACTGCATCCAGCTCACCAGATGGGTCGTCGAGGAGATTAACAACAGCGGCACCGTCTAGTCTCTCTTGCTCGGCCACCGCCTGGCCTTTTGGCTGAGTCTGTTGGCTTTGGGGTGGATGGTAATGATGTCGCCCAAGGTCTTCGGTATCCAAAACCGAGTCGGCACCAACAAAGTCATCAAACGCCTGCGCCGATGCCCCCGAAGCTAAGTGCGCCTGTGATCGCAACGTCTCGCCTGGGGCGGCCGAACGTAATCTGCGTGACGATGCTTCTCCTGCACCTGATGAAACCCTTTCGATGCTGCTGCCATCCGAGCTGCCTTTTCCCGCCGGTTGCTGGCCAGTCAAATCTGGCCCAGTGCCGAAGGCATTGAGAGCCAGTCTGCCGGAAGCCTGAAGACGGTCGACGATGGAACCGGTGTCTTCGGCGCTTGTGTCCTTTTCTTTGCCCTTGGATGTGCTAGATGCCTCGCTATCCTTGGGTGGAATGTCTCCCGGAGGTTGCTGGTTTTGGCTCATGTTGTCGCCGTGATGTAAGCGGAGAAAAGAGATCAAGGTTGAAGTGGGAAAGTAAATGGCCAAGAGGGCGGTACAAGCTAGAATAGAAGGTTGGCTATTGAGTTGTCGTAATTGTCTATGCAGAGCCTCCAAAAGACGGGATGAATTCGGGCGTATTGATGCCGAGAATTAAGAAACGACGTCGTTCCGGAGCACATGTCAAATGGCCCGGGACGGACGAGCGGGTTGCGGATCGGGGATGAAGCTTGGCATCGGATTCCCAGGATAGGTTGAAGGCGGGTGCAGCAACCCGAAGTTTGCACAGGCTCCCGTGATGCCCAAAGCTACCTATTCCTGATAGCTAGAAAGATAGAGATCACCTGCAGGACAAAGTGCCTTACCCTGGAGAACCATACAAAGGAGGAACCGGATTGATGTGTCCACTAGTCCCCAGCTTGGAAGCTAGACTGAGGCCACGCCATGTCAGATCAAAGGACCCGGGAGCTCAGGTGAATTTGTAAAGAGGTCCCCGCCGTCACATTTGGGGTTGGTCAACTACCAAACTGTCACTGATCACTTCACGAGAGGCTCCCCACTTTAAGCGTTGAGGGGAACTGTCGAAAGCAAGCTTGATCCTACCGATCAGCGTGCCTTGCTGCCGCCTCACTTCAGCCAGAGAACAGCACACGCGTGGGGAGCGCCTGAGTAACAGGGAGCTCAGATATGCCAGCGCAGAGCTGCAAGCTCGCTCGACAGATAGAAGTGCCAAGTGTCTGTGGCCATTTTGGGTAGTCGGGCACCCCAGGCACCTCAGTCCCGTCGTCACCTCTTCTGTCTCAGTTGACGTTGGGTCATCGATTCAGGTGGCGCTGACGTCTAGGCATATCAGAGGACAAGCAGGACTGGAGCTCTCTGTATCCGTAGAATTGTGGCTCATGACAGCTGGGAGCTCAAGGCCAGCTGTGGCTCGCGCACCCAGAAACTGGAACCCCAAGCACCCACCCAAAAATACGCCCCCAGGCCCGATCTCATTCACCATCCCGTCCCATCCACTGGCAGCCCCAAGCCAGGCCAGACCAAGCCAAACCAGACCAGGCCAACCCAAAACCAAACCAAACTTGCAGCTTGACCTTGGGTTCTGCTGCGTCACTTCCCATCCTTTGCCTCGATCCCCCCCTCCTCATCAAAGCATCTGTTCACTTGTGGCATCTCGTCCGTTCTCAGCCCTTCAACCCCGAGTAGCTCAGCTGTTAGGGAACCCCCCCAGTACCTGTAGCCACCGCCAGCGCAGCTCAGCACAGACTCGAGAGCGCTCCATCTCTCTCCCTCCACTCGCTGCTTCCCTCACCTCGTCGCCCGCCGTCCGCTGCTTCTGCTGTCGTCTGCCGCGCCCACACCAACCCACCTCCTCCACCACCACCAGCACCACCACCACTGACTGCTCTTGCTACCACCTCCTTCAGCCTTCAGCCTCGGACGCACGCCGACCTCTCGACATCATCCCCGCCGCCCTCTCCGACCGACTTCCCCATCACTCCCCCGCCGCTCGACGAGACAGATCTTGGGCGACGGCTCCTTGCACGGCGGCGATATCCAGCTAGACCCCACTCCGGCGCCGACAAAAAGACGATATCGAAAACGACACCACCGCCCACCGCAAGACCTGGCGTGTGCCACTGCAGCTTGCATCCGTCCATCTTCCTTCGCATCACCCACGCCAGGAGCTCCCGCCATACCCAAGCTACCGGCAGTGGTTCATCCTCACCTTCTTCTTGGCCCCGCCGTTCCCGCAGCTCTTGATTCTGGTCCTTTCCTCCCTGACCTTCGTCCGCAACCCCTCCTAATCCCCGCCCTCGCTGCTCACCAAGATGGTTGATAGCGAAGCGAACTCCCCCACGTGGAAGTTCACACAGTACGTTATCTCCATCCCCATTCTCTGTCCCCGTGCCGTGCTTTGTTGTTTGATGCTGAGCTCTCCGCAGGTGCTTTGGTGACAAGGGTGACGTTGAGGACATCACCGAAGGTATGCCTTCTCCCTGCTGCTCGCCCCTCCAAAAATTAACCATCGGCTTTGAGATGCTGACCGCTGCTCCCCCCCTGCTACAGCTGATATCATCTCGACCGTTGAGTTCGACCATACCGGAAATTATCTCGCTACTGGCGACAAGGGAGGCAGAGTAGTGCTCTTCGAAAGGAACGAGACGGTATGTCACCATCAGACGACACCCTCGCGTGTTTCCAGCGCTTGGCGGTGCGCTTCCATCCGGACGTCGCTAACTCTTGACGCAGAAAAAAACCTGCGAGTACAAGTTCCACACCGAATTTCAGTCGCACGAGCCCGAATTCGACTATTTAAAGTCCCTCGAGATTGAAGAGAAGATCAACAAGATAAAGTGGTGCCGGCGACAAAACGCTTCGCACTACCTGCTGTCCACCAACGACAAGACGATCAAGCTTTGGAAAGTGTTTGAGAAGTCGCTCAAGGTTGTAGCTGAGAACAATCTTTCGCACGATGTCACTCCTGGCAGCCTCGCTGGCGGTGGCGGCGCCCCGAGGCCGCTACCTGCCCATCAGTTTAGGAATGCCGCAGACCTCAAGCTGCCGCGTCTCACACATCACGATACGGTGGTCGCCGCCGTGCCGCGCCGAACATATGCCAACGCACACGCCTACCACATCAACAGCATCTCGGTGAACAGTGACGGGGAGACTTTCATCAGCAGTGACGATTTACGCATCAACCTGTGGAACCTCAACATTCAGGACCAAAGCTTCAACATTGTCGATATCAAGCCTGCCAACATGGAGGAGCTGACCGAGGTCATCACGGCTGCCGAATTTCACCCCCTGAGCTGCAACTGGTTCATGTACGCCAGCTCAAAGGGCACCATCAAGCTCGCAGACATGCGAGAGAGCGCCCTGTGCGACCAGCACGCGAAGTGTTTGTGCACCCCATTTATCACGTCCTGCGTCTGTATCTCTGACAAGTCCCCTAACCCCTGGTTTTAGTATTCGAACAAGAGGAAGACCCTTCATCACGATCATTCTTTTCCGAAATCATCTCATCCATCTCTGATGTGCGATTCTCGTACGATGGCCGATACATCTTGTCCCGCGACTACCTGACCGTCAAGATCTGGGACATCAACATGGAACGACAGCCGGTCAAGACGATACCGATTCATGAACACCTTCGCCCACGGTTGTGTGATACATATGAGAACGACAGCATATTTGACAAGTTCGAGGTAGTCTTTTCAGGAGATGCCAAGAACGTCATGACGGGCAGCTACAATAACAACTTCATGATCTACCCCTCTGATCCTGAGAAGGAAGTTGAGGTAGTCCTTCAAGCGGATAAGTCGGCTTTCAAGGCTAAGAAGGTTGGGGTACCTACACCGATCAACTCGTCGACGAGCCCGACGGCGACCAACGGCAAGAAGGGTGGTTCCAGGGCGGGCAGCCCCGGCGGTCAAGGTCAGCGGATGCGTAAGGAGACAGATGCGGACCAGATCGATTTCAACAAGAAAATCCTCCACATGAGCTGGCATCCGTTTGAGGATAGCATCGCGATTGCAGCCACAAACAATGTGAGTATAGAGCTGGGGATGCAAGTCGAAGTGAAGCTTGACGGCGGCTGACATGCGATATAGCTCTTTGTCTTCTCGGCACTCTAGACCATGGCAGGGGCGTTCATCTCGAAGGGCAGTTAAGTGAGGAAGTTGTGCGGCGGGGGGAGCGGAAGACCAAGCAACAAGGGTATGGGCGCCTCCGCCTCCTTCATGATGGGATTGGCCTAGTTTTGCTTGGGCACGACATGGCATCTCGGTGATGCAGGGCAAGGTAATACGGATCAATGCAGCCTACTATACTTAGAAGCGAAAGCACAGAGCGTTGGTACTGCTTGGAGCGCAGCTAAGCGCGGAGGACGCTGGAAGGGGCCCCTTGGATGTGGCCGTACCTCGACAGACGGAGAGATGTAAGGAAACCAACCTACATGGCGGATGAAATGGATGTGTGAAAGAGCCTTTTGGTATGGAGGTGAACGAATGCATGGGACGGCGTTTGGTCGCCAGGTGTAGCAGAGACCACAAACAAAGAGACTATTTGAGAATAAAGTAAATGCCACTCAAGCTTGCGACTGATCAAGTTGGAGAAGGGATTCTCTCAGGGATAGGGTTGTGGTCAAGACCTCGAGGATGGGGATGGTGATGAGGCATGAGGCTTATTCGCAGAACCGGGGTCTAGGGCTACTAACGGGGCGGCAGCGGATGATTGCTGGCCAATCCGAGATGTGCATCAGAGACACAACCCCTGATCTCGTCAACTCCGCGCGCTCGGGAACTGCCAGCGTCACAAATGCAACTGAGGGCGGTCCCTGGCACTATCCAGTATTAGACTAGGATGAAGGCGCGCTAGCGAGTACAGGGTACTACCGAGCCCCCGCCCGAAGCTCCAAATAGACAGGTATGGCGGTACTTCTACTTGGCGCTGACCTGGAGCATCGAACCCCCCAACTCATTCTCCCGCACGGTACGTACGGCTTTTCTGCATGAAGACACCAGGGCACCATGGCAGCCGACTCAGCCTCTCCTCGTCAGCAGTCAGCTTCGTCGAGGGATATCGACGCTTCACTGCTAGCAGCATCGTCACGTAGCCAAAGAAACGCCATGTCGGCAGCGCCCATGGCCTCGCACATTCTCCGCAAGAGAACGCCCGACCCGGCGGCCCTTGAAGGCTCCCTGGGTCGCGGCGGTGCCTCACGCGAGGCCAAGGACCTGGAGACGGGGTCTGCATCGTCGATCACCCAGCAGTTCGCCAAGCTCATGACTTTCGAGGTTGGGCCTTCGCTACTGACGATTGCGGTTATGCTGAGTTTGATCTTTGGAGGATGCTGTTCTAACGTAGGTCTCTTTTGACAACAACCTCTTTTCGGCTTAACCCCCTGGCCCCTTGCTTGACTTCGAACAATAGTAGAAACTGACTTGTCTTGTTTGTCACTTATAGGTCTATGCACTCGAGGCTATCGTCAAGTGAGTTATAGACTCGCTGTGCGACTCTGAGGAGACTTTGTCGCTGACTTGTATGTAGCTTTGAACCTTCGAGTGGTACGGTGCCCTTTGACAATCGACCTCCCTGTCTCATAGCAGCCGAATATACGTCTCTTTGCTAACGTGGTCTATTTAGGAACTCTATTGACATTTGTTCAATTCCTCTTTGTTGCCGTCACAGGCTTCGTCGCGCAGTTTGACAGGAACAGCCGCTTCTTCATCACACCCAACAAGGTTCCCTTGAGCCGCTGGATCATTAACATTGTTCTCTTCTTCACCATCAATGTTCTGAACAACCATGCATTTAGCTACGACATATCGGTGCCGGTCCACATCATTCTTAGGTCTGGTGGAAGCATCACCACCATGGCTGCGGGATATCTCTATGGCAAGAGATACTCACGCACCCAAGTCGTTGCTGTCGTCTTGTTGACGCTGGGCGTCATCATGGCTGCATGGTCTGATGCGCAAGCCAAGGTGAGCGTTTCTGGCTTCACTCAACCTTTAGCAGGGTTCTCTAACATTGCTTGACCGCAGGGAGTGCAAGAGAGTAATGACCGCCCGGCTTTTAGCACCGGGCTACTGATCCTCTTCGTCGCCCAGGTGCTTTCCGCCATCATGGGACTCTACACCGAGGCCACTTATGCCAAGTACGGCCCGCAGTGGAGAGAGAATCTCTTCTATTCACATGCCCTCTCTCTTCCCCTGTTCCTGCCCTTCGCCCCCTCGATGGCCCGGACGTTTGCTCATCTCATGACGAGCACTCCGCTCCGGCTGCCCGGTCTCCTAAGCCTCGCCCCGGCTGGGTTCCTTATTCCGAGTCAGATCGTCTTCCTTATGACCAACGTCCTGACTCAATATGCCTGTATCCGTGGAGTCAACCTCTTGGCGGCGGCATCGACGGCGCTCACCGTCACCATCGTTCTGAACATTCGCAAGCTCGTCAGTCTCCTCCTGAGCATCTGGCTCTTCGGCAACACGCTAGCCCCAGGCACACTCATTGGAGCCATTGTCGTGTTCACTGCTGGTGGGCTTTATTCGGTTGGCTCACGAAAGAAGGCAGAGGAGAGCAGTGCAACCCAGGAGCGGCCAGAAAAGGCGAGCTGAGGGCTTTGACTTTTTCTATCCGTGTGTATTTATATTTGCCGTGTAGAACACAACTGGGTTATAGACGAGGCGTCCTGGCTTGCTACAGGTGTTTTTAGACTTATTCCAAGGTAGACAGGTGTTTCGATCCAACTCATGACATCGTTTCCCATTTCTCCGGAGGCTACAATAGGTATGCCGGATGATGCGCGTGTAGACGTATAGCATGATCAATGGATAGTAGACGTTATCGATTGGGCCTCTTTTCTCAACCTTGACTGTCACTTTATGATTATGCGTCCACAAATGATGTCTTCTGAGGATGTAGTGTTCCTGAGCAAATCCTCCATGTTGATTGGCATGGAGTGCTGTGAAGGAACATCGGGACGCGGCTCCGACGGACGGCGCCAGACTAGGAACTGCTTGGGTTTACTTCAAGCACACAACCAAGGACATGTTTCGAAGCCTGGATTCAAATGACCCGATCTAGTAATGGTGGAAAAGAAAGTTGAGGGCAGCCTTCCACTGAGACCGAGTTTCTATAATGAGTCAAATCGTTTTCATGTGTAGCTCAGGGTTGAAGGATGCCGCTCAAGTTGATCCGAGGCGGGAACAACATTCAACGCAGTTAGTCAAGAGATATGTCAAGCTAGTAGTCTCGACTCACAGCCCAGACCTGGCTATTATTGCGGGGTTACAGAATGTATGATCCCCCAGACGCATAAGTTGAGGGGATGGCCGATGCCATTCGAGCGCTTATCGGGATCGTCGACCGACCTCCAACGCGGGGGATTTGGATCAGGACATTCGCGCCTTGCAGAGCTGCAACTCGACGCTGACGTATCAGCTACGATGCGATGTCTCACTCGGCGTGGTTATAGTGTAGTCTGATTGAGGTATATCAAGGCGGCCAACCTCTCAAGGCCAGGGTGTTCGTTTACCTCTCTCTTCACCCTCAGCTCGACCCCCTAAGTTTTACCCAGCATGTCTCATCCCCAAGTCACATTCCGCCAGACGACCTTCAAAGGCGACTCTGTTCTTTCAAAAAGACGACAGACTGTCTCCCGCACTACTGTTCGTGCCCAGCTGGAGCAGTTGCGGTTAACTGGTCGTTATGATTGCTTTAAGCTCAAGTGGCATCCGATCTATGAAGACAAGTCCATGTGGCCGGTGCCATTTCACTTGTTCTGGGATAGCGATATCGCTAAATGGGTTGAAGGAGCTTGCTACTTCCTTGCACAAGACTATGACGAAGAGATCGACCAGACGGTTCGTGAGTTGGTGGAGATGATCAGAGCCGCCCAGCAAGAAGATGGCTACTTGAACGTCCATTACATTGTGGTAGAGCCCGACAAACGGTGGTCTAACTTGAGAGACATGCATGAGTTGTAAGTTCGCTGTGCGGTTTTGTAAGACTCGAACGTCTCCTAATCCCTAGTACAGATACAACGCTGGTCATTTGATCGAGGCCGCAATTGCCCACAAGGAGTATTACCAGAACGACTTGCTCGTCGAGCCGATCCAGAGGTACATCGGCCTCATCAAGAAGCAGTTTGGCCCCGGTGATGACCAGTTGAAAGGTTACCCAGGTCATCCCGAGATTGAACTTGCTCTATTCCGCCTTTACTCTGCAACTGGAAACGTCGAGGCTTTTGAACTAGCAAAGTACTTTCTGATAGAACGTGGAAATCCCAAGGGGCAAGATGGGAAGCATTATTTTGAATGGGAAAGAGAAAATAGAGGCGAGAGTCCATGGCTTCGCCCAGATTCCTACCCCGAAAACGGCGCTCTATGGTACTGCCAGGCACACGCTCCCATCATCAAGCAGAATACTATTGAAGGTCATTCTGTCCGGGCTACCTACCTTCTCACTGCCGTTGCCGATATGCTTTATCTCTCCAAGAAAGATATCCGACCTTTTCCGAACGCAGAGGCTTGGTCCGAAGCCTTACACAGGCTGTGGGATAATATGGTCGATAAGAAGATGTACGTGACCGGAGGCATTGGCTCCATCAAACAGTGGGAAGGATTTGGCATCAACTACTTTCTCCCTCAAGGAACGGATGAAGGTGGCTGCTATGCCGAGACTTGTGCCTCCATTGCCGTTATGATGCTTGCCGAGCGCATCCTACACCTCGAGCTCGACGCTCACTACGCCGATACCATGGAGCTGTGCTTGTACAACAACGTCATGACGGCTATGAGCCTCAACGGCAAGGCCTTCACGTACGTGAACCAATTGGCGAGCTCTGAAGCTGACAAGAGCGGTCGAGAAGAGTGGTTCTGGTGCGCTTGCTGCCCTCCCAACCTCACCAGACTGTTTGGCAGCCTCGGTGGATATCTGTGGGATCATGACTCCGAAGGAGACAATGTCTTCATCAATGTACACTTGTACACGAGTGCTGAAACCACATTCGATGTAAATGGATCGGCTGTTTCTCTACAACAAACAACAGACTGGCCGTGGAATGGCAATATAGACTTCAAACTGTCGGCTCCCTCGTCTCTGCGGACAACGATACGACTGCGGCTGCCAGGGTGGTCCAAGGGACAGTATATCTTGAATCCATCTCCGCAGCAAAGCATGGTCAAGGTTGGGAGGGGATATCTCAACCTAGATCCAGTCTATATTTCAGAAAACCCTTCGTTCTCACTGGAAGTCCTAGGTTTCGAGCCTCGGTATCTCTCGCCCCATCCTTATACAAACCAACGAACCTTGACCCTTGCTAAGGGCCCTATCGTCTACTGCGTGGAAGACGCCGATAATTCCTGGGAGACAAATCACTTCAAGGATGTGTTTATTCGAACAGACTCCCCAGTGACTGAGAAGAAGGTGACTGATGAAAAGACTAGAGAAAAGTATATTGCCCTGCAGAGCAAAGGGTGGAAGCAATCAATTTCTACGAAGACTTCTTTCAGCACTGGTGGAGACATAACTCAAGCCAGAGACTTGGTCTTTGTACCTTACTACTTCAGGGCGAACAGGGGAGGAAAGGGACAGATGAGGGTTGGGTTGCTGAACGGTGGCCTCGAGTCGGGTGCCATCTTCCCTGAGCGGGCGTAGTGTTCTGGGGGAAAGGATGCTTTCTATCGCCTTTATGGAAAGAAATTTGGAGAGAGATACTTTGGACTCCGAAAGAACTGGCGCCTACGGACTTTGATGTTTGAGAGTGGCGAGATCATATAGCTGTGGACAACAACACGGTTAGCATACCGCATCTCTATGCCGTAGAGGAAGCCCAATTGCCAGGGAGTTTGAGAGTACATGGTTGTCAACCATCCATCCATCCATGTCATGGCTATGGATAGCAGCTGAAGCAGCACTGCCAGTGTCGCACTCTCTTCTTTCTACCCAATTGAAGTTGTGCAGCTTCGAAATCAGATGTAGTTTTGCCTGCTCATTTGAGCGATAGCCCTTCATGTGTCATATGTGGCTGAAACCAGCTGTAGTCGACAGCCAGCCTCTCCTCTTCTCCGCCAGTTCAAAAGGCGCTGGATGTATCCTTTGCATCAGAGGGTCACCAAGTGGTTTAAATGATCAAAGGTCTATATTGACGGAATGAAATACTACCCTTTGCCTGGGTTTCCTTTTCCACGGGATAATGAGGTGTGAATCTTACTTGCCTGTAGTCGAGGCTCTTGTGATCATAGAACTCTCGATCTTCGTTTAGGAATTGGTTATGTCAATCCCATATTAAAAGGAGCAGCTAGATTATCACCTGTACAATTCAATTAAAGGGTGATGCAATAGAGTCGTACTGGCTCCAGGATGACCCTCGTTCGTCGTGAGCTACCGGAGTACAGCAAACTGGTGATCCTCCAAGCCAAGGAATCAGCAAGGTTCCTCAAGGAGAGTTCTCGACAACGTGTCGCATGTTCAGGGGCGTATATGAATCCATGTGACCCTTTCTGAGACGCTCGAGCCTGTCTATGGCATTGAGTGTTGGCATGGAACGCGTGACATACCCGGGAGCCCAAGGGTTGCTTGGGCTTCGTCAACCAAAGAGGCGAAGTACAATAGTTGCACCGCCTCATGATGCAAGAGTAGCTACGGCACGTGAAGGGGGCCAATCTTGCGGGCATGCAACAATTAACCCGGCGGCGGCGGAGGGTTCCGAGAATGAGGCTTTCTTATCCTTGAAGCCAGGATATTGGGGTTGTACGCGAGGCGTATCATTGATGGACTGACGGCCCTTGCTTGTCTTGGTTCTTGCCATACTTGGCTCACCCACAAAAAGTGATTTTCTGAATACTAGCATTTGACACAAATCAGAGGCTGGAAAACCGATAACGGTTTGGTGAAAAGACTCCGTAGACGTTGCGCAGCACCTCCCTGTTCTGGGAAGGATAGCCTGGAGGTTTATCGTGCAAACTGTGGAGCTTCAGCTCAGTACCGAAGCAGATGCCTCAGGGGGCCTAGCGTGCTGAAGCTCCAGCCCCGCTCAACGGCAGGCATTGCACCGACGCACTGTCCCGCATCCCGCCCTACTGTGGTGTGTCACACCGTCATACCCTGTCTTGTCTCACTACCTTACTTCTCACTTGCACGCCGCCAGAGACCTCCTCTTTTCGTTTCATCCCGTCTTTGACCACGAAACTTGAACTGTCTGAGGGCTCCTTATACTATAGCTGGAAACAGACCGGAATACAACTCTATCAAAGCCTCTTCTATCAGCTCGTTCGAACCCTAGAGTCCGAAATCGCCATGGCTGGTAGGTAGCTTGCCTGCCCCTCAACCGCGCCAAACCCTGCGCTTCGGCCTTGCTTTCAGCCAAAATCGCAATTGATGTTTGTGCTGACCGGCTGTTCACTCTAGGCGGTTCTCTTTTCGACGACAACGAATCAACGGCCCTTGATGTGCGAACCCGAGAGTCGGATGAGGAGGGTGAGGAGGCAAGGGACTCTGGTGCAACCGGACATGGCGCCTTGCACAAGGAAGCGTCGTCCGAGGCTGGTTCGCCCACTGGCGACGATGACGAGGACCTTGAAGAGGGAATGCTCCTACGGGACTTGCCCAAGAGAACCACCTTCTACGATCCTGTAGCTGAGCGCCAAATGAGCCAGACGGACGCCAAGTTCTTCTACCATCGAAACAAGGCCGATTTGCGAAGCGCTGGTGGGGCTGGCAGCCAGTCGATACCCCAGAGCCCGTTTCTTGCCTCTGGTTCTCGCCCTGCGACAGAGTATGGCGCTGATTCTCTCGTGCTGGACTCCAGCGGCCGACGTGTCGATTCCTTTCCGCCCGGCCTGGACATGCCAAATCCTGCTCTCGATCCTTCAGCATTCTCCCAGTCACCCACCAAGGTCGATGCTCAAGCCGTACCGCATCCTATTGCCACCCATCCTCGCGCTGGCACTCTAGTGCAGGAACCACGTCTTGCCGACGGCTCTGGCGCGGGCTTGGCCAATGGTGGTCTCTTTGATACCGAACCTCACATCACAGCCGAACTGAGCGCAATCTCCAAGAATATCCAGAGGATCTTGGACCTCAGGCGTAAATACATTGCGCTTTCTTTACAGGGCCCGGACGACAATCCCAAGGATGACCCGAATTGGGACATCTATCCTCCCCCACCCGAGCCCGCATGGCGACAGGCCGCCGAGCACACGGCGGGGAGCACAGAACATATCCCTGGTCAAGAAAAATCGGGAATGAACGGTACCAATGATACCTCTAACAATGTACACGGCCAAACGCAACCGGGCGCCCAAGAGAGCAAGCGAACGACGCGCAAGCGGAAGCCCGGTGAAGATATCGGGGAGGATTTTGACATGGCCGATCTACTGCCACTACCGGGCGACGATGGACTTGACTACAAACTCGATGATAGCGGGGTCTACCAAGTGTTTGAAAGGAATGGGACTCAGGAACCTTGCATCCAAGTTCCGACTATCAGAGAGTTCTACATGGACTTGGACGACATCCTTGACGTTTCGTCAGATGGACCTAGCAAGAGCTTCGCATTCCGACGCCTTCAATACCTCGAGGGCAAGTTCAACCTATACATCCTCCTGAACGAGTACCAGGAAACAGCCGACAGCAAAAAGGTGCCTCATCGAGACTTCTACAACGTACGAAAGGTGGATACTCACGTTCACCACTCCGCATGTATGAACCAAAAGCATCTTCTTCGCTTCATCAAGAGCAAGATGAAGAAGTTCCCTAACGAAGTGGTCCTGTTCCGCGACGGGAGGCACCTTACTCTGGCTGAGGTCTTCGCTAGTATCAACCTGACAGCATACGACCTGAGTATTGATACCCTTGATATGCACGTATGTTTATAATTTCTCGAGATTTATGTGTGGGGACATGCGTTGCTGACTTTCCCAGGCTCATACTGATTCCTTCCACCGATTCGACAAGTTCAACCTGAAGTATAATCCGATTGGCGAGTCTCGGCTTCGTACTATCTTCCTCAAGACTGACAATTTCATTCACGGCCGATACTTGGCCGAAATCACTAAAGAAGTCATCTCTGATCTTGAGTCGAGCAAGTACCAGATGGTTGAGTGGCGAATCTCGATTTATGGCAAATCGATAGACGAGTGGGATAAGCTCGCCGCATGGGTGGTTGACAACAAGCTCTTCTCGCACAATGTCCGGTGGCTCATTCAGATCCCTCGCCTGTACGACGTCTACAAAGCTAGTGGCTTGATGGAGACGTTTGAACAGGTGGTCAAGAATGTTTTCCAACCCCTTTTCGAGGTGACTAAGGACCCGTCAAGCCATCCGAAATTACACATATTCCTCCAGAGGGTAATTGGCTTTGATAGCGTCGACGACGAAAGCAAGATCGAGCGTCGTCTCTTCAAGAAGTTCCCCGTGCCCAAAGTGTGGGATACGAAGCAAAACCCCCCATACAGTTATTGGATCTACTACCTCTATTCTAACCTGGTATCGCTGAACTACTGGCGCAGGAGGCGTGGGTTCAACACTCTTGTCCTGCGACCTCATTGTGGCGAGGCTGGCGATAGCGAGCATCTGGCAGTCGCTGCCCTCTGCTGCCACAGTATCAGCCACGGACTGCTTCTTCGCAAGGTGCCTCTTCTCCAGTATGTGTTTTATCTGGACCAGATTGGCATTGCTATGTCACCGTTAAGCAATAACGCGCTGTTCTTGGCCTATGAACGAAACCCTTTCCATCAATACTTCAAACGAGGCTTGAATGTGTCATTATCTACCGATGATCCTTTGCAATTCGCATTCACTAAGGAGCCTTTGATCGAGGAGTATGCTGTGGCGGCCCAGATCTACAAGCTGAGCCCCGTCGATATGTGCGAGTTGGCTAAGAATTCAGTCAAACAAAGCGGCTACGAACTGTCCGTCAAGGAGCAATGGCTGGGTCCCGGGTGTGACAAACCCGGCAAGGAAGGCAATACCATGGTCAAGACGAACGTCCCGGACCGGAGAGAAGAGTTTCGATACTTTACGCTGATGCAGGAGAGGGATGTGTAAGTTGGAGCCTGTTTTCTTGGTGGGCTCACTAGGTGCTGACTTGTTGCCTCCCAGGTTGACGCGCTATGTCACTTACGATGCGGACAGCGAGACCTTGGCCCAACCGGCTATCACTGACAGTAAAGTGTCAGAGCCAGCAGTGTCTATGGCCGGGGAGCTGGCCGGCAAGGGTGTCTCAGCTGGTGACGAGACTACGAACGTGGAGACGTCTCCGTCTGCGCCGAGCCATCACACCCAAACCGTAGGATCGCCGACTGGAATATCGACCGGTCGAGACCAGACCTGGTCCAACGATGCCATGGCAGATCTTCATCTTTCAGGAAGCGACCCAAGGATGTTCCCAGGCATCTTCACCCGGGGACACCGTACTGGCAGTTTCCGCAATCTGGGCCAAGCTAATGAAGGGCGCAGCACGTCTGATGACGTCTTTGGACCCGATTGAGCCCAGAGTGGCTCTGTTTTGACTGCGCAATGCCTCGAAACATGCCCCGAAACATGCCCCTCGGACACGCTTTGTGAAGACATGTGAGTTGGTCTATGCTAGGACGATGAAATGGGGTTATATAGATGAAGATGCCTTGATCACACAGGCATGCGGCCGTAACTGTAGACTGGGTCTTTCATGGTAAATTGGCCCATGGGCTTCGCTTTTGGAACTGGTAGTTCTTTAGACCCTTGATTGTCGTAGGTGATGTATGTATGTAAAGGATGTAGGCTACAGAGGTCAGGTATGGTTATGCTCTTGGAGAGCGCGCTGTAGCGCTGAGATGATCTGAGGAAATGGAGGTGAACAAGTAGGCATCCATTTTGTCCGAATTGTGGCTAGAGATGAATCAGGACTCCCACCCAAAGTAAGGACCCTGATACAGAGCTCACGCTCAACGCTTGGGACGGCACGCGTTTCGATGTATCCCCTGACGTTGCGTCACATCGAGAAGATGCTGTGGATGATTATCTCGGATAACGAGGAGTAACCGAGCATGGAGGATTTGGGCCGTTTAAGCGTTGTCTGGCCCTTGGTTATCGATTGCCGTGTTTGAATGAAGGGGGATCTCTGCCCCAAAGTTTTAACTTCCTTGGCAGCAGATAACCATTTGTTACACCGCGTTAAGCATCTTATGGGCCAAAGGCAAACGTTGACGAAGCCTGTGGCTTTGACAGGTACAAATGGTGCCCGGTCGGAATTGACACCCTCTGCTGGGGAGGTTCTGCTGTGACAGAGCTGACATTGGACCTGCTTGCGGGGGAGTTCAGTGGGGTTCCAGGGTAAGATGACGGCAGCCCAACCGCTCCGTCACCGAAGCAATAGAAAATTGCTGCGAAAGTAGGGGGTTGAAGCAAAATCCGCACCACAACAGCCACGGATCCGGTAAGCAGCCTTGTGCGCCACCCAATTCCAACTCCAGCCACGCTCCCACTATACCTAAACAGGCACCCACCTGCCCAGGAGGTTCAGGTTCTCGAACTTGGTAGGGGGAAGGTAAATGGTAAATCGGGTCGGTCCATACCTAGCCGTCGCCTGCTCCTCAGACAAACGACGCACTGCGTCACTTCGCATCGCATCGCATCGTCCGGTTTCGTTTTCGTCCTCGCCCTCCCCATCGCTCTACTCCTAAACATCTTCCAAAGGGCTTCCTGCTCGAGGCACATTCGGCCGCGGTGCAGCCTACTGAGCGGACTCACGACCTTCCGACATGGGGTTTCTGGGGGTGTACCGGGCCGTCTACGACTACGCGCCTCAGGCTGAGGGCGAGCTCGCCATCAACGATGGTGACTTACTCTACATCCTCGATAAGAACGGCGATGATGGCTGGTGGAAGGCGAAGAAGAAGGCCGGAGCTGACGACGAGGACGAGCCGACGGGCCTTGTGCCCAACAACTACGTCGAGGAGGTGAGTTGGCCATCACTGGTCCATTTCCAAAAGAGCAATCCCGCTGACACCAGTGTCTTTCTTCTCCCTCGCCAAAGGCCCGACCCGTAGATCATGCTCGCGCCCTTTACGATTATACGCGTCAGACCGACGAGGAACTATCGTTCCATGAAGATGCTCATCTAGAGGTCTTCGATACGTCGGATCCCGACTGGATCCTAACTGGCTTCGACGGCGACTATGGCTTCGTCCCGTCAAACTACATCGAAATGGGCGCGCCTGACGAGTCCTCAGCGCCGTCGGCGCCGTCGGCACCTCCTGCTCCCCCGACACTGCCCACGAGACCACAACCTGCCCCCGAGCCCGAGCCCCAGGCGGCATCTCCGGATCTACCGAGCGACACTGCACCTCCTCCACCAAATCCAGCTGCTGCTCTCGCCAATGTCATGCACGCCCGCGCAGCTTCTCAGCAGTCTGCGGCCCCAGCACAACCTCCTCGCGCTTCCGTTACGTTCAGCGAACCCCCAGATTCCGATGATGAACCTATCCGATCCCCTGCGCTCCCTGCAAGGCCCCGGCTGCCAGCCTCGCCCTCCCCAACCTATGACGACCCTACTTCTCCAGTCGACCACAGTCATCGAGATGTTGACCGCCGCCGTGATGTCGAACGTACCCCTGGAGGCTTCCACATGTACAACATCAACGAGATGGTGTCTATCATGGGCAAGAGGAAGAAGATGCCCACCACTCTGGGGATCAATCTCTTAACCGGCATGATCTTGATTGCACCAGAACATGCTTCGGATGGACCTTCACAAGAATGGTCTGCCGACCGCATGACCCATTATTCGCGAGAGGGAAAGCATGTCTTTATGGAGCTTGTTCGCCCAAGCAAGAGCGTCGACTTTCACGCAGGAGCAAAGGACACTGCCGAAGAGATCGTCAGTGCATTGGGTGAGCTGGCTGGTGCTGTACGTGCTGAAGGACTCCGCGAAGTGATCATGGCAGGCACAAAGGGTAGCAGCGGTGGTCAAAAGAAGGGTCAAGTTCTCTACGATTTCATGGCTCAGGGAGACGACGAGGTGACCGTCGCCGTGGGCGACGACGTAATCGTCCTGGACGACAGCAAGAGCGAAGAGTGGTGGCAAGTTCGTCGGCTCAAGAATGGCAAAGAAGGCGTCGTACCAAGCAGCTATATTGAGATTACCGGCACTATTGCATCACCGTCTACTCCCGCTGGCGTTAATTCTGCCAAGTCGATTGTCGAGCAGAACCGCCTCGAAGAAATCAGATTGACCAAGGAGGCCATCAAGGCGAGCAAAGAACCTCAGCAGGTAGGACCGGGAATGCCTCTTCCGGAACGAGGCAGTAGCCTCATGGCGAGAAAGAATGGTAGTAATTCGGGACAACAGCGAAGCCGTCGAGAGAATGGACGAAGCGATGGCAGCAACCAGCCCCGATCCAAGTCTAGTGAGTGTCCGCTTGCATCATACCAGGCATTTGCCACTTTCATGTGGATTCGCACCGAACACTGACCCCTGATTCTCTAGAACCGGACTCGTCCAAGGTGCGCACCTGGACTGATCGATCCCGGTCCTTCAGCGTCGAAGCCCAATTCCTCGGCCTCAAAGACGGCAAGATTCATCTGCACAAGATGAATGGCGTCAAGATTGCTGTGCCCATCACCAAAATGTCTCGTGAAGATCTCGAGTACGTTGAAAACTCGACAGGTATCTCATTGGACGATGATAAGCCATTGGCAGACGTCAAACGAGCAAGGTCCGCCGAAAAGAAGCCCTCCGAGTCAAGCCCTGCTGCTGGTGTGAGCATCGATAAGAACCCAAAGCCGGACTACGACTGGTTCCAGTTCTTCTTGTCCTGCGAGGTTGCCGTGGGCTTATGTGAGCGTTATGCTCAAGCGTTTGTGAAAGACTCGATGGATGAGAGCGTACTGCCTGATGTTGACGCTAGTACCCTACGAGCCCTTGGTCTCCGTGAAGGTGACATTATTAAAGTTATGCGCACCTTGGACGCCAAGTATGGCCGGACCCGTGGTGGGAAAAGAAACGTCAGCTTCGCTGAGGGAGCAGATGGCGACGGCGGCTCTGGAGGATTGTTTTCTGGACCTGGTGGTGCTCTACGAAATAACACTCGCAAGGGCCGCCCTGCTCCTGCAGTGCAGACGAGCGATATTGTTGATGCCAGCGCATTCTCGAGGTCTGAATCTTCGAAAGCTACTGATGATGATGCCAAGTCGCCGACGCCAACCAGCCCCGTCAATAAGAGCCCTGAGCCTCCCCAACGAACTGCTTCAGGATTCGACGACGATGCCTGGGATGTTAAGCCAAGCAAGCAACAGCCGCAGCCGCAGCCGCAACAGCAAACACAGCCTCCGACCGAATCCAAACCGAAGCCTGTCGCTGAGCCCTCCTCAACCTCGCCTCCACCAACTCAGACGTTGACCGGCTCCATGAAGGAGCTGTCGCTCTTGTCAGCACCCCTCGAGCCTACCAGAACCGAGCCTGCTCCAGCGATTGCTAAGGTGGATATTCCTGAGCAACCCGCATCGTCTACTCCCACAACGCAACCTCTCGGTGGTGCTACCCCGTCTTTCTTCACATCGGTGGCTCAAGCACGCCAACGTCCTACTCCACCTCAAACATTAGCAAACCAGGGCTCCCTCGTGCCTCCACCTCCTCAGCGACCCCTATCTGCTCCGCAATCAGCACAGCCGAGTGGGTTTGCTCCCCCACCGATGGTACCCCAGATGACAGGCTCTCTGCAGGGGCAAGTGGCACCTCATGGTCAGAGCCTCAACGAGATCACCCAGGCCCGGTTGCAGCAGCAATACACTGCCCAGATGCAACAGCAACAGCCTCCGCAGCAAATGCAGCCCAATATGACTGGTTTCCCCGGACAGCAGGGCCCTGGCATGATGCCTTTCCCTACGGGCGCAGGCCAGTTCATGTCGCCGATGATGACTGGAATGCAAGGGCAGAACCAGTTTGCGCCCATGCAGCCTCAGCCTACCGGTTTCCAGCCGTCATTCCCGGCCACGCAGTCTATGTACGGAGCTCCTCCTGGAGGCATCAACAGCTATCTGCCACCGGCTCTTGAACCCCAACGGACGGGCATGCCGGCGCTGCCTCCCCAGCCGACCGGCATGCTCGGTATGAACAACACAATGACACCCCAGCCTTTGCAGCCGCAACAAACAGGACCAGCTCCCCCCGTCCGATTTGGTGTATCAAATGAACCCAAGAAGCTTGCACCTCAGCCAACCGGTAGAAGAGCTAACCTGGCGCAAGCGAGTAAGTTATCCCGTTGCTTCTCTGATATGGTAACTTTGCTAACACGGCTTGTAGCCCCGCAGAATCCGTTTGGGTTCTGAACTTACACAAACTTGTAGCATTTGGTTGTTGGTGGCGCGCTGATGGCCATGCTCGGCAAACACTTTGGACATATTTCTTCACATCTTGTATGCATATTTAGTTTTTGTCAGGCAAGCCCACCTAGAGAGTTCGGTAAGAAGATGGTAATACTATATGGATGACCGATCCAGGCCTCCTGGATCCCGTCTCTTCTAATTTATCCTAATCTATGGGTCTATTCAATGCTGTGAGCGAATGCAATGCGTGAGTCGCTGTTGGTCGAGCGATGAACGCTTGATGAATAAGATCGAGCATGAAACCATGCCGAAACATCAGTAGTCTATAGGTGCCCCAACTTGATGTCCTCCATATGGCCACGAGATCCGAGGATGACGGCGAGTGATCAAACAATGATCAAACTACGATATGATCGACGAATTGATAGGACGCGCGGGCAACGTGATCGCAAGGGTCCGATTCCAGGATATCGCCTCCGGTTGCCAGCTGCACAACGTAACTCGCCAATAGAGCCCAAACAGCTGGTCCAATACAGGAGCATAAGAACATATGTCCAGTACATTTCAGCCATGAAGCAATGGCCGGAATCAGAAGCGTGGTGAGCGGTGAGAAAACTGGCTACGCTGTCTGTAGATTCAAGTACCAACGCCAGACAAATCAAGCCTTGCGACGCCGCCCGCTCGAAATCTTGGCCGCTCCTGTTGCGACGGAGGAAAGGTCAACCTCGACTTCTGTCACCGGGGCCTCAGAGAGCTTGTCTTGTGGGTTCGATGAGGGTTCGAAACGCTTGCGAACAGCACGGATCATCATGAAGAACCAATAAAAGTTGAGGCTGTTGAGCGTTAGGTTGCTGGCAAGATAGGCAGCACCAAGCCACACAGGCACTGTTGAGTCTTGGTGCGCGAACGACATGGCCGGTGTTTTAAGCGTCGCAATCTGGGGATTGGCGTTGATGCCAGCCCACAGATCGCGGAAAACACAGAAGGAGGAGTAGGTTCCGTATACGAGTCGGCAAGAAAAGAAGGTAAAGAGGAGCATGAGACCATTGTAGAGTTGCGCTCGTGTTCCCGTCATCCCGACTTTGTCCATGAACCAGTGAACATTGAGGAAGGGAGTAGAAAGCTCCCAGAGGATAAAGACGCAAGCGTAGTAGTTGAGAAATGGCCGCTGATGGAGTGTTTGTTAGCAAGTGAGAGTGGAGGAAGACCTATCCTTAGACGTACAAATCCAAGAGAATACACGAGCAGGGCAGCGACCGCATGTGCCAGTGTTCCCAAGCCAAAAACATCGAGATTGAAGCTGGTGACGACCAGATCCCAGAGGAAGTAGCCAGCTGCGAGGGCTTGGATGAAACCAGCGGCACCAGTATAGCCCCAGATGCGTTCCTCCCAAGACATATTCGTCAGTTCCTTATCGGTAAACATGACCCAGATGGCGAGGCCGTTGATTAGAGTGCTCTGCACCATGGACACGACGTGGGCATCCCAGTTCAGTCGTCTCTTGCGGGGGAGTTTGGAGTAGTGCTCCGGAGCGAGGCGATTGGAAAGCCATGGCGAAATTGGCCAAAAGACGACCGAGTAGAGGAGCGCGGCGGCGAAAACCTCGTGAATATGCAGCGGTAGCGTTGGGAGATCGAAGAAGTCGGCCCAAGGCTGTGCCTTCTCAGCCAGCCAAGGCACAGGCGGGAGGAAGAATGGGTCTTTCATCTTGGGTTATGGACGTGGACGTGGACGTGGTCGAGTGTAGTTGCGATGGCAAGGACCTGGGATCGAGACAAAGAAAGAACCCGGCAAAACAGCAGGAGAAGAAGTAGAAAAAGAAGACAATGAATGCGACGAGGCAATGCGCCTCGAAAGTTAAAAGAGGCAGCTTACCTGTATTAAAGGATACAGGGTCACGTCTGTTGGGGAAGCTCACGTGGGAACAGCACGGGTGTAGGTGGGTGTGGGTGAATGGAGGCTGTCTTTGGAGGTTATTCCGGTATTGGCACACCTGCGCCAACCTGTATAGGCTAGGTCATCCGCGAGCTAGTCTGTAATAGGCTTGAAGTGGGAGGTAAGTTTGGCGTTGGGGCACCCTCCGAGGCAGCGCTGGACCCTTAGGTAATCAAGGGACCTACCTGATGTGGCAGTGTGCCGCCATCATTCTGCAACCCCACCAGATGCTCCTAGCCAGCTGCCACCTCACTCGTTTAGAGCACCAGATACGATCACGACGACACGCGCCTACTACACTAGGCCACCAGCGCGCGGTACGGCACCGCTAGGAGGACTCGGATCGTGTCTTGAAAGGGGGAATAGCATTTCGCGTGGCGGTGTTACCTGTCATTCTCTATTTGTCTGCCATACCACGGCTCCCGTTCGGCGCAGCTAGACATTCCGTCTCTGGGACCTGCGCCATCACGCCCCTTCTTCGATCACCATGGCCGAGGCGTTGCGGGACTTGCTTGCTCCTGAGCAGCAGACCGACCCTGCCGCCTTGAACTACCTGACGTACCTAGCGGAACAGCAGTCGGATTTTCTGCAAAGCTCTGAACCTCAAGTTCTGGCTCAAACGTCCCACTCACTTCTTCTGGCTGTCCAGGCACTTTCAAAGCGGTCACACAAGCCTGTCGTCGAGTCCGCAGCTAGCCATGCCTCGCTGCGACAGTCGCTTCCTACTCTAGCTCAACGAGCTTCCGATCTGGTGCAAGCGGTACCTCGCCTCGACACCCAGGCAGAACACTTCTCTTCTGCCTTCGGGAAGGCAAGCGAGAGCAAGTTGCTTGCGCGAAGGAAACAGGCCCTGCTGCTCCTCCGAAACTCGGAGCGCCTCGTTGACGTTATGGAGATGCCCCTGCTTCTTTCATCTGCCGTTTCGACAGCTCCTGTCAACCATTCTTCCACCCTCGAGCTCTATGCTCATGTACGGCGCTTGGCCTCCCTGTACCCAGACTCTCCCCTTGTTACGTCGGTCTTGGAGGAAGCCGATGCCGCCATTCGGCAGATGGCTGCGGATCTTGTTGGAACACTCAAGGCGCCCAATCTCAAGTTGGCCGCCGCTGTTCGGACGATCGGCTGGCTCAAACGCATCGTCCCAGACTTGGTCTCCGACGCACCGACGGAGGACGCCCTGCCAGCTGTCTTTTTGGTATGCCGCTTGGCTACACTTTTGAATACTCTGGAGGCTCTGGAGCCCCTTCGAGATCTTGCCGACGAGGAGCGGCTTCGACAAGACAAGTCTGCAAGCTCATGGTCTGGTGGTCAACAGACCGAGCGCTATCTCAAAAGATTTATCGAGATTTTCCGCGAACATAGTTTCAGCATAGTCTCCGTCTTCAAGAGCGTAAGCTCCAGTTTCGCCCCGCAACCCAACAAAGACGCCGATCCTCTGCGAGTGCTGCCGTCGCCGATGGCAAACTTTCCCCTACACCTCGTTGAGATGCTTGTCGAGACTCTGCGCATCTACCTTCCCACAGTCAAGGACCAGACTTCAAGGGAGAGCATTTTGACGCAGGTGCTGTATTGTGCTGGAAGCCTCGGGAGATTGGGTGCTGATTTTGGCATGCTACTTGCTACAATTGGCGTTGACGAATGGGTTGAGCTTGTCAAGCGACATCGCCTTCTGGCTGGACGTCTCGAATCAGTCATAGGCGACTATCGGGGCAGCCAGGTCAGCGGCGTGGCGAGCTGAGTGCGGGCTGACCCAAGCCGAGCCGTTCCTCTACAGTCCACACGTGCTCGATGCATCAAAGCGGAGCCCACTCATGCAACGAGCGGGGGTTTGTCACTTCTGATCCGATTTCATCCTTTCACGTCACTCAATCAGAGCCTCGACATGTGGCCGAAATCTGCGACTAGCCATGGGCATCACAATTGCTAGTCCCCCAGCACACCACAATGATGTCGCTCAACCTTTGCCAATGACTGAGCGACGCGCCTCCCGGCCAGCAAACTCAGGTATGCCGTTCATCGAGGTGCCACCGTGACCGGCGCACCCGGCGTTCATCGGCCCTGATCGGCTTCATCGTTCTTTTTCTGACAAGATTTCACAGCTCGCCACTTTGTCTCTGGACTTGGATCCGGCGTTGCTTCTGCGGTCATTCTTCAACCTCTGGACCTACTAAAGACTCGGGTTCAACAGTCTGGCCACTCGTCGTTGGCCGTCACCCTTCGCGACCTGAGAAAGTCGCCCAGCCTAGTCCAGGCCCTATGGAGAGGAACCGTGCCTTCTGCTCTGCGAACGGGTTTCGGTTCGGCCCTTTATTTCACTTCTCTCAATGCCATTCGCCAGCATGCGTTGCGAACAGGTATCTTAGGCCGACGCCTCCAGACTCAGAGTGGTTCATCCGTCCTACCTTCACTCACGAACTCGGGTAATTTAGTATCAGGCGCGGCTGCAAGGACCTTTGCTGGCTTCGTCTTGATGCCTCTGACCGTCATTAAGGTCCGATTTGAGTCTAGCCTTTACTCATATTCATCACTCGCCTCCGCTGCCCTTGATATACGGAGGACGGATGGCTGGCGCGGGTTCTTTTCGGGATTTGGAGCCACGGCACTTCGCGATGCACCGTACGCTGGCATGTACGTGCTCTTTTACGAGATGCTGAAGTCGCAACTCGGGTCTCTGGCAACGAAGCCAGTAGTTTCGCCCGGAGACGGCCCGACCAGGATGCAGGCCACTCTTGCCAGCTCAGTCAACTTCACCTCGGCCATGCTCGCTGGCGGAGCGTGTTCGGTGATCTCCAACCCTTTTGATGCGGTCAAGACTCGCATCCAGCTACAACCACACGAGTACAGGAACATTTGGCATGCTTGGTATAAAATGGTGACACATGAAGGCGTTCGCTCTCTCTGGGATGGCTTGGCGCTCCGCATGAGCCGCAAAGCTATGAGTTCAGCGTTGGCATGGACTGTCTACGAGGAGTTGATTCGCCGGGCTGGGGCAAGGTAAAACTGTTTCTGTACAATTATTGTAACAACAACTCGTCTCAAATATAAAATAGAAGGCTAGCGCTGGGAAATACAGTGTAAAACATTTCGCTCCCCACTAAATCTCTGTAATGAGGGTAAAGTTTAAGCTGGTTTCACACCAGCCAAGTACATCAAGAGCGATGGCGACTTGCTTCGGCGACGCTCATGCTTATCATGCTTCTTCCGCACCCACTCAAACTCCGGCTCTTCCCTGGTGTGTTTCTTCTCCTCAATCATTAGCATCTTACCACGCTTCTCGCGGATATACTTGGTGTGCTTCCACAGTCGATCTTGTTCCCACTCGGGAACCCAGCGCTTAATCAACACGTAGTCGGGGTCCTAATAGAAAAGCGTTAGCACGCGAGTTTGTACCATTGGAGGGGGCCCAGAGGGAAAGAGGCACGGAAAGCGAAGCTGTGGAAACATACCGCATCAAGATCGAACTCAACACCAAAGGTTCGCAATGACTCTATCGACAAATGACGACGAGACATGCGTGTGTAGGTTGGTCGGGCAGCTTGAGCCACCTGATTCATCGGGGGAGGGGGGATCTGACCGCCGTGGCCGACGGCAACAGGTCCCATGGTAGGGGCCATGCCGTGAACAACAGGGCCCATTGTGGGAACCACGCCGTGTTGCGGCAGAGGGCGAGGAGGATAGTGTGGCTGAGGTGAAGGGGGCGCCTTTTTTATCTTTTCCTTCTTCATGATAGCGGCTATGGCCGCCTCGTCGAGGCCGGATTTCAAGAGGTCGTCGTGAAGGCGCTTCTGGTATTCCTTCTCCTTGGCTTCCTTGTCCGCCTTCTCTTTGGCGATGCGATCCCTCTCTTCTCGCTTGTAACGCTCAATTGCCTCGGCGGCTTCCTTCTCCTTCTGGTCTTTTAACTTCTTCTCCTTTGTAATGCGCTCCAATTCTTTCTTCTTATAATCTTCAACGGCCGCGCTCGCCTCTTTCTCACGGCGATCCCTCTCCTCGTTCGCGGCGTCGTCTGCTCGCAAACGCTTCAGCTCTATCTCCTTCTTAATGCGATCTTCCTCTTCTGCACGAGCCTCTCGATTCTTGATTGAATCTAACTCTCGCTTAGTGCGCCTAAGTTCCTCCTCCTCGCGATATTCTTTTAGGATGCGGCGCTCCTCATCATCTCGAGTGTTGGCAAGATGCATTCTCTCGAGTTCTTTGCGAGATTGTTCGGCCTCCCATTCCTCACGGTAACCCTTCACCAACTGCCGCTCGTTCTTTTCTCGAGAATTGGCAAGGCGTACCTTCTCAAGCTCCTTCCGCGCCTGTTCAGCCTCCCATTCGTCGCGGTACTCCTTGACCATTCTTCGCTCATCCTTTTCGCGAGCGGTAGCTAGCCGCATATCCTCGAGGTCCTTACGGGCTCGCTCAGCCTCCCATTCTTCCCGTGTCATGTACGATGACGAATGAGATCGAGAGGACCGAGATCGAGAGTACGATCGTGAACGTCGCCGACGAGAAGATCGCACAACTTGCTTGCGACGATCGTCTTCGTCGTCAGAAGAGAGGTCATTGTAGATGCGATTATTGATGATGACGGGAGCTGCAGGCGCTGGAGGACTACTGGCGCGGCGATCGCGGGACCGGGACCGTTCACGGGAGCGCGAACGGGACAATAGACTGGTGACACGCTCAGGTCCAAGATAGCTAGGGCCGGCGGGTGCATCGTAGTAGCTTCGAGGGCGCTGTCCACTTGACACGTAGCGAACGCCTGCGGGCGATGGCCCACGCTGACGAACGCGGATGTCATAATCGTCGTCGTCGTCGTAACTGTAGCTGCTTCTGCTCATCTTGGCAGGTAGTGGGTAGTGAAGGCGAACTGAAGCTGAGGATATGTGGAGGGGTAGACACTCGTGCTTGAGCAGATGGATGGCGCTGGTAATCAGGCGTTGTCAGTCTTGGGCAAGACGAGGGGTTGCAGGTAAGAGGAGGGGAAGGAGAGAGAGGAGAGAATCGAGCGGAGGACGAGGAGGGAGGGTAGAGAGTTAAGAGGGCGTAAGCCGGCAGGCGACAAGAGTATCTGTTCCGAGAGGGAGAGGGAGCTGGTAGGGCTGGACCGACGAAGTGGGGCTGAAACTTGGGTGGGGGCCGAATTGCAGTCTGGAAGCATGGTCCCTTGTCCTTTTCGGAGCGCAGACATGGAAAAAAGGCGCAGCGCTAGTTGATCAAAGAACTTTAGTTCATCAAGCAAGGTTGGGCGGAGGGGGATGGGCTGGGGCCGCAGGCGATGTAACCGGCGGTGAGGGCGGCAGAAGGCGAGCGTATCACGGAATGGCTGTTGGTGCCACGATTTCTGTGTGATAGACCACGCACATATCAAGAGATGCCGAGAGAACAGGAAGCCGAAGGCCGGTGGTAATAATAACCATCAAGCCATTTGCAGCCATCATGGAGGGGGGGAAATTGGGGGCCAAACCCGCCTAGTCGGATTGGCGCCATGCTTGCGTCTTGCACAGCCGTCAAAACGACCCTGGCCAGGGTGCCATCGACCTGGAGTGGGTTCAGTGCGGCGCGGTTGTAGGGCTGGTACTGCGGAATCGCAGCGCGAGACCTGAATGTGGGCGGCAATTGAAACAGTTCTTTGTGCTATTGATAAACGGCGGCGGCTCGGCGGCCGACCTGGCGCTGAGAGACGGCGGTTAAGAGGTAACAGGGGACTCAGAGGTAGCCCATGGACACCTGAACCTTGTTGCGGCCTTCCTGGCGCTTAGGCTACTTGGTGCGTAGCATCTGCTCGATATGCTCGCGGCTATTCTTGTGCGTCGTCTCCAGATACAGCAACCGCTGGCTTAGCTTGTCCACCTCGCTCTCCAGGCCTTGTGTCTGGCCCTCAAGCTTTTGTCGCAGCGAATCTACAGGAAGTGAAACGAACCTGTAGGGACGCAGATAGATGAGACCAACGTCAGACCATGAGCAAGAACGGTGCGGGCCCAGCAAGGTGGCAGGTAGGTAATGGTGTGGGGAGGGGGAGGGGAATTGGGTAAGGCCACCTACATTTTTCCAACGCCTTCGTAGACCACCGCGTCTTGAGGCAGACTGGCCATCTCGCTGAGAGTCAATTTCACCAGACGCTGCTCCCGCTGCTTCGCTGTCATCTGGGTGCGTGCTAGGCCGATCTGCTGCTGTGCTGCCACGGCCTGACTCTCAATCTCGTGCACCAGCTGTTGCATCCAGGGTCAGCGCCATCCAAACCCTCCGTGTTCTTGCAAATGCAAGTGTGATGATGTTTACAACAAGATCGAAAGCGCATACCTTTTGCAAAGCCTCATTAGGAATCGACATCGTGTCTCAGGAAGAAGGAGGTGGAGTTGCAAGGCTCGGGCTTGCTAGGTAGTTGGCGATGATTTGGCCGTGCTAGATTTTGTGGTGGGTGAGGGGAGCTCTTCGCCGCGATATATGCATTAATCCGAATCACTGAGGGAAAGGGTTCACAAGGTGGGCGTCCTCCCGTAAATTGAAGGTGGCTCGTGCTTGGAAGTACTTCATTGTGCACAATCCGTGTCGGCTCCGAGCAACTAGCCCGGTATCCACAAGCGCAGAGCAAGTACCTCCGACCCCTGCTGTTACATACTCTCCGCCCCCAATTGCGTTTCGGCCACGGATCTGCTCCTTCCCAGCACAGATTACTGGCAGTACTGTAATTGAGAGATAACCATGATATTGCATGAGAGTTAGGTTTGCACCGCTTGCTGCCCAGACGACTTGGCAACGCTCGTCATAAGCAAAGACATGGTGTCCTTTTGGATGCCCACCTCTACCCGGTTACTCCCTTTAAAGCCAACCACTAGGTAGGCCAGCCTACGCAAAGCAGAAGCGTGCTCCCCCGTCATCTAATGAATACCGAACGAATGTTAAGAACCGAGCAGTGATCGCAGTTCGATTACTTCTCATCTGTCGGGGGCTATCGGAGGATTGCTGTGACAGCCTTGCACTGGTGAGACGCAAACTTGCAACTCGCTGCGCTTCCGTCGCTTCCGGGCAGCCAGCCTATTGCTGCTTCGGACCACGGTCCTTGACTCGACGGACTTCGGGGATTGACGTCACCGTCTTGGGCCAATGCAGTGCGTACTCATCGTCACGGTTATTGAGACAATGCCGAAGCCAGATGCCCCATACGATGTAGTAGTATGCTGTTGGTTTTTATCCTAGTCAGTTTCATCATCAACGTGTAAGAAGGGATGACCGGAACGGGGTGTCTACCTCCTAGTAGTTTGTTAGACACGTTTCCCAAATAAGTCCTTGACGGGATTGATGTTGGATACATACCAAGGCCTGTCATCAGATGCCACCAAGCATGGCCTTCGAGCAACACTGCCCAGGGGAGACCGATTGCGCGTCTCAATGTTCGGGCCTGTGAACAAAACTCATTGTCCAATAGCCACAACAAATATCCTCCCAAGAAGATGGTAAGTCCTTTATGGGTCAGCAACAGCTACCGACAAATCTGGTCGACGTTTTACCACCGTCTAGGCAGCAACTCACCCGTCGCAACCATTATCCACATTGTCCTGAGTGTCTGGTTCGCTTTCTCCGCATCACGAGCCTTGAGCGACGGTCGTAGCTGGGATTCCATTACCCACATGCTGTGAAACACGATGGTTGCCGTCAAAATAGCGTATGCGATCTGATGGAACAGTGGATCTTTCGTGATATTGTAGTATATCTGTCGGGCTGTTAGAACTGCAGCGTCGTGTGCGTTGAGAAACACGAACCGTGATCGAGCCGGCAAGTCCAAGTAATCCGAGCCCGAGGGCGAAGGAGAAGGCCTTGGAGCGTGAGAACGAGAAGCTCGCGTACATCATCAGGCAGGTGGTATAAATCATAGATAGCTCGTCGACAAGCTGCATTGAATCTAACTCCTCTGGTTAGTTGTGCTGTTGTGGGTTTGAGAAAAGAGACTCGACGAGACGTGTACATTTGAGTGTGGCATGGAAGGAGATAGACCCCAGACCAACTGCGATGTACCCAACAAAGGCCACAATAAAAATGCGATCGTGCAGGTGTCGCAAGCAGTTGCGGATGCCTCTAACGCCGAGCCAAATGAAAGCCGCATTTGTAAGTGTCTAGCAGACTGTCAGAGAGAAGGAAGGGGGCTCTAAGGAGAGGGTATTCGGACGTTGCAAAGCTCGGCGCAATAAAACGAGAGAGCATAGTCCTGGCATAACGTTAACAGAGATACGGCATATGGATCATGAGGTCTGTACCTCCTCACAGAAGTTTAGAGTAGAGGTCTGAGTACCCCAAAAGCCATCGCCGTGGTCAGGATATGGCACCCAGAGTGCCTGGGAAAGAAGTTTAAGAGTTGCCATTATAAAAGGGCTATACTTAGAGGTAGTGAGATGTTTAAGGATAAGTAAGAAGAAGGGAAGGATAAAAGCTAAGGTATTTATTTATATAAAAAGAAGTCTAAGTTAAGGTAATAGTAATAGATTATTTATAAAATATAAATATAGAAATATTAAAATAAAATATTTTAATATAAAATTTTTTTTAATTATTTTATTTAAAATAAAAAAAATAATATAATAATAAAAATATTTATATAGCTATAAAATATATATTATTTTTTATATTATTATAAAATAAAATATAAATTTTAATATTTTTTATTAAGTTTTTATTTTTTAATTTATTTTAAAATATTATAATAAAAATTAATATAATAAAATAATATTAATATTTTATTATATAATCTTTTTAAAAAAAGTTTTTATAAAAATATTTTTTTTAATTAATTTATTTACTTTATAGTATTTAATAAAAGAGATAAAAATATTATAATTAAGTATTTTATAA